>JAYJMF010350413.1:0-11352 GCA_036873715.1 Salvia sclarea
GATCTAACTCAATCAAAGGCCCAGATTCATTCCTATTTTCTACGAAATTTACCTTTCCTACCTGAACCTATCCCTATATATATATATCATATACTTCCTCCCATTTTATATATAAGTCGTTTTAGACTTTTCTTACTTTTATCATAAAATAAGTCGTTATGCATTATATTTTCACAAACCCTTGTCTTTTCAATTTCTTTATTAATTGTTCAAATGCATATTTATTTTTCAGAATTTAAATCATGCAAATCAAGAAACACCTTCCACATTTAAGATCATGCTTCGATAAACATGCAATATCAAGATAATCATTTTTAGTACAAGGGTGATAATTTTCCATTTTGAATCATGGATACGAGTGATAATGATGAATCAAAAAAGAATATGCAATTGCTTATGGATTATGATCTTTGAAATGCTTTTTAATTTTTATTTCCTTCATATTTGAGTGTTTGCTACAAATTAAATCTATGTAAACTCCCAAGAAAGAAGATTGAAGAAGACGAAGTGTTATTTTTTTTTCCTACTAAATAACTATTGTATGATTAAGTGTGTTCATTAAGGTTAATATGGAAAAAAAGATTTTTTCTATTAAAATATATGTCCAAGTCTTAAACTGACTTATATAAAAAATCCCATCCGAGGGAGTATATATGTAATGTAATGTATGTATGTATGTGTAAAATGATGCAGCCGACAAGTTCCATATTTTCCTAGCAATGAAATAACATGTTCCCTAAAATAATTATTAATGGTATAGGGCAGATGCGACTTTTGGTGGACCCCGCACGCTTTTTTCGGGGGTTTGATGAATTAAGCACGAGTTTAATTCCAAAACCTAAGAGCTCTGCTAACGTACACTTATTATTTAACATTAGTATTTTAAGTTAAATTCCTCGGACATGAGCTGCCCACGTTGCCAGAGTCGCATATCTTGACTCTTCCTCGGATTTCATGACCACTAATATCTTATGCTGATTTTCATAAAGTAATAATATGAAATGTCGTGTTTGATACAGAGTTATAATTGTATTTAATTATCAATTATTCTGGCGTAACATTTAATCCCAAGTATCGTATCCCGCAACACTCAATCCCCTATCTTTATTTATTTCAATTTGTTCCTTTTTATTGTCATTGTATCGACAAATAGCATCGAATAATATGAATCAGATTTTATTTTTCTATTTTACATAACTGCGTCGACTATCCAAATCTACTCACCAACTAATATGCTATGATTCCTAGAACATGCGAGTTTTAGATCAAACACTTGATTTTATAGGGCACTCTTTTGTGGGACCACCTACATGATCTGAGATCATGTGAGCTTGATTCTTAAGCCCTCTTGTTCATCAAATTTAACTAGAATTCCGAGGTTTGCAGATTGCAGTTTTCCTTTTTTACATGTATTTATTCTCTAAAACACATGTAAATGCACAAATGAGGAGACATGTATTTACATTTTACAATAGCTTAGACCAACTTTGTTGGACTATTGACACAGAAATTTAAATGACCGCGTGTCAAGTGACTCTATTTACATTTTACAATAGCAAAAATAGAAAAGGTTCATTAATCATTGCACCACACGCAACACACGAGAGAGCTTTAATATTTAATTAATTAAGCTTTGAATGGTATTTGGATGATCATTTGTTGCAGTCTTATTCATTTATTACGAGCTAACAGGTTGAAAGGAAAATTGACAAAAGCTTTGCCACATGTTAATTATTTAGGACGTCCATATGAATATAATGTGTGATCCATAGTTTTTTCCATGGTGTAGGGGCTGCAGTGCACTCCCCCCTCACTGTAGCAATATAAAAATAATTAATTTTAATTATTTTTATATTGCTACAGTGAGGGGGGTGTGGAGTGTAGGGGGGTGCACCATGAAAAAAACCCGACTAGTTTTTTCCATGGTGCAGGAAGGTGCAGTGCACTCCCCAACTCGACTACACTTGAATCTACCGCATCGATAACCAAATCTTTTACTATTAAAATTTGTGTCATCCATCAAATTCTACATTCAAATAGAGATGCGCTATTTTAAGAGTATATCATATATTTGAGTTGATAACATCCAAAAAGGTTGGCCCACAAACTTAAGTGGCCTAGTACCTACACCGCTATTTATTAGGCCTATTGCCAGTCTAGGCCCAATAAGTAGCAACCTAGTTTTACTATTTTTAGGTTTAGAATCAGTACCGTATCCATTTTTCTTCCTCTAAATAGTGGCAACCTAATTTTACCACTTTAGGTTTTTTCACTTTATTTAAATGTCGCGAGAGAAACATGCTGTCTCTTACTATAATTATACGAAACAAACATTACAACCAAGGGACATGATGATACAGCTACGCACATGTATCCGAGCATTTTATATTTAATCAATTAGAATTCTAGATTAATCATTAATATTATTAGAATGGTGACTATTATTCCAAGTGCCTTTCCAATTTTAAAAAATATATGCGAAAGATAGGCACTAAGTAACAACGAAAGGAGAGAACACGGAGTAGTGAAAGGCCATGGAAGTCAGCCTCTAAAGCATATAAATATTGCAAGAAAATTGCCGTAATCATAAAATTGTAGAATCAAAATATGCCTATCTAGAAGAATGTACATATATTAATGAAAAACCAACCATCAATAAATACAAAGCAAAGCAGCCTCAATTTTTACAGTGAAACCAGAAATATAACATAAACTAATGCTGCAAAAATGAAGTCTGAAACGTGGGATATGGAGAAGAAAAGCTAGCAAGTCTTAAAGTGGCAACATACAATGGTTTCTGATTATAGAAAAAAACATTCTTTATTTCCATTTGAGGAATGTCTGTGAGTATGAAAGCCTAACCACTTTAAATTGTCTGCCCATGTGTGTTTGTGGAGCTCCTTTATAAATATGCTCATAAATATATATAATTAATTAATTCTACTCCTAGAATCTTTGGAAACCAAAAGTTTCAAGACAAGTGTCATTTAAAAACACATCTAGAACGAAACTCTTTATGAAATTCTACTATTTGTCAATCGGAAAAGGATAATATAATTGAATTTCATTACTATTTTATCGATCGAAATACTTTGTGCGCACTCATAATATCGGCTAATAGTGTATTAGAATGTTACCAAAAATAAGTAACAGAACCTTCTTTCATATATGTATTTTTTCTGATTTTTTTAATCCGTTGATTACCAAGAATTCAAAAGGTGGAGATTCTCATACTCATACCAGTAAGGGAAAATATAGACATGAAACCCTATATTTATTTATTTATTTATTTTATTTAGCATAAACTCTTAGCTAGATTTACTTTATCCACAAAAACTAGTGCAGCACAAGACATGACAAGCTATATATATGAGTTGGGACCACATGCATAAATTCACTGCATCTATAATTTATATCTGACACAAGGTAAGAAAAGTTTCTTTACATTGAGTTCCACTTGTCTCCTAATTACTCAATAAAAACCAATCACAAAATGGGACATTGGATTCTTTAATCAGAGGAGCATTCCAGGGAGCGTCACGTGTCACCATGAACAATTTATATTTGAATTCAAACTTCAACAAAATTATGAATATATAGTATTAATATCAAATATAGGTGTTAAGTAGCATATAATTCTTCAATTAAGAATGTCTCTCTCTTTTTTTATAAAATATTGATAATTTGTCATAACTTATCTGAATTATCTAATATAACATTGATTAATGTTGACTGAGTTATCATTATTTGTCATAACTCTATCTGCTATTTCGAGCTGTACAATCGGCTAAAGTATAAATATATAAGAATGTGTACGATTCTTGTATTGCATGTATATTTATAAATGATGACTTAGTAACTTTTTAACATAAGATTATAAGTCGGTGTTTTATAAAAATAGAGATTTTTTAATCTGCCGTGCACCTATTGCAGAGGACGTTTACATTTTTCACTAGTTCAAATTCTACGTGATGGGTTAGAAAAATATCAATGATATATATGTCACTCTAGAATCTAGATACGCCATCTATGCGTATCAATAATGATAAGTTATTAATAGAGATACGAGACAATAATTAATTATAAGAAAGTTCAAATTATAATCTAAGAATTATTTTCAACTCTTTGACTGCGCGAAGATTTAGGATTCATGCATGCATTACTTAATTCTCTAGATAAATTCATTATCTATGTTCGAATTTCTCGATGAGTGAAATTTTCAATTATTTTGGTGCAATAACTTTAACACGAAGGCAATGAATTTGTGTTTAGTTAGCGTTTTCACAAAAATCAACCCCTATATGTATATATGTTCACGAAACCTGAGCCTAATCATATAGAGGTTCCACGGTTCCGGTTCCGGTTCCGGTTCCGAACCATTGAAATCTTTTTTTTTTGCCTTTATTTATTTATTTTTAAATTTGTTTATATATCTATTTATTAACACTTGAAATAAACAAATAAATTAGATAATGTCATTATAAAAAAGATATTTGTATAAAATGATGTTTGTATAAATTACAATGGTTAATTTAGCCTAAACGTGATTCGACCTCACGAATGGTCCTTAGCAAATCATTCATCATGATGTAATAATATAATTGTTGTATTTAGTTTTAGTAAAAATATGATATAATTGTGTAAATTCTAATATATATACGTATGATATAGTTGTGTAAATTCTAGTAAGGTGTTTAAGTCCTATATAAATTAAGCAAAAAGATATACGGCCCGTATAGAACCAAAATTGAACCGGGAACCGACCTTCACGATTCCGATTTGGAAGCCTTGACCATGGTCCCGTTTTAGAACCAGCAGTTTCGATTTGATCAGTTCCAGTTCGGCTCCACAGTTCCGGTTCCAAAGAGGCACTTCTAGGTATATATCTATATAGATATAATAATTTATATACATACATTTAATCTAGCTATTTGGATGGCTAAGGTTTACTGTATTAATTAAGAGATAGTTGTTGGGTCCCGTAGGATTACTGAACTGGTGTATGGGGGATACACCAGTAGACTATTTTTGAAAAACTCAAAGAGAAACTGATACTGAATATCAGTTTACAGAGTTCAGTTTACAAAGGGATAAGACTATGACTGAGAAATATTCAGTCGAGTAACTTCAGTATGAGAAACTTGTTGACAAACTGAAGTTCACAGAAAGTTCAGTTTCGATATTGAAAACAGAAAGGAGAGTTATGAATCTTACTGACTATCCGAAGATTTATCAGTTAGACTAATAACTCAACAACGGAAACGATTTAAATTAGCCTTTAATTATCACACAGACAAACAATATTAAGTGATCAGTTTTTAGAGGTTCAGTTTGCAGAGAAAGATAAACAAATAAGCAGAAAACATAAACTTAAAGCACATAGGGAATTTTTATGTGGTTCGGAGAAACACCTCCTACGTCCACGGACTGTTGATCAAACAGTCGATCACTCTGGGCTCGTGTTTACGGGTGCACAACAAACTTTACACTGACCAAATACGTCAGTACCTACTCACAGTTTAGGAATTTCTTGGAAACAATTCTCTTCTTCGACTCAAACTGATGTGGATTTGAACGATTAGACTGGCTTTTGAAATTATCAGACATTGGAAACAAGGTTCTCTTCTTCAAGTGTTGGAGAAGTCCTCTATTTATAGGCGTTTCAAAATAGATCCGTTGGAGGAGATCATATCTTGAAATCTGTCGTTGAGAGATAAGGAACTGGGGAGGACATCTGCGACTTGAATTTCTCTTTCCTATATTCCGGATTCGGCATGAATTCCAAGAAGCAAGGTAAAGAGTACTTAAAAATGTTTTGCACCAGAAAGGTAAGGTCTTCGTGTTATTTCTGGAGAGAGGACGATCTTCAAATCTTTCGTATTTAATGCGCTGACTACTTTTGAACAGACTGCTTTCCACGTGGCATTAGTAACTTAAGAGAATAACTTCAGTTTCTTTTAAGAAGATTTATACTGAAGTTAGAGAGAATTAGTTGCCACGTGTAGAACTTCAGTTATTGCTTCAAGCATTTCTTGAACTTCAGTCTTCAAGCCTTCAGTCTTCAGAATTTCAGTCTATTCTAAAGACCAAAACATTTAAGTTTATAAAATAACTAAGACAAAATCTAAAAGAGATTTTGGGATCATTAAAATAAGATATATCAATTTTCATATATTTTCTCAACAATACTTATCCCAAAGTTAAGGGAATGGTAGGGAAATCCGTTCCTCTTATATCAATTTCGATAATTTGGTAGTGAAAAATCAAAACGTGCTAAAAAATTAAGCTGTTGGGTCACTATGTGTGACTCTGGGGTTTGTCTGTTTGTGTAACTCCGGAAGAAAAAGTCTCAAATCAGTTTTATGTCTCTATTTGTTTTGCTCGTTTACCATAGACCTTAATTGACATTATAATGGAAAACTGAAGCCTTAAAAAGTTACTCGTCTCGCAACAAAAGGCGATTTCCCTCGCCCCAAGGTCCCTCATCCCCCGGCCCGATAAGATTACTTGCATCGTTTATGGAGTAACCAATCATTTTTTTAGAATTACGAGTGATAGATATATAATATCGTAATAATTTAAAATTCAATATCGCATGTATACGGGACCACAAACGACACAAAGTCGGGACAACTACCCTCACAAAAGTAAAAAATACCCGCACATGGAATTTGAACTCAGGATCACTCACAAAGGAGAATCATTGGATGAATGTCTCAACTTTGCCATTTGAACTAAGTTTTCTCAACTGGAATAACCAATCCTATTAAAAACTAAAATAAAGATATTACTTATATATCCTAATTGGAAAAAAATTCTAATTAAGAATTAGTTAATATAAATAAAGCATACGAAACCGAAATTGAAAAATAAAAATAAAAAATGAAAGTGTGATCGACATGGGTGGGAGTCGATATTCGGACACACCAAAACAGATCCCAAGTGATAAACGAGAGGAAGGGAGTATGCCATATGAATATCTTGAAAGTTGAAATCCTAAATGCAAGAAAATTGAATAATTAGAAGACTTAAACTTTTAAATAGCTTCATATAATACATCATAATGTTACAGTATAACGCGCAAGATTTTATGTTCGAAAACCTTAAACTAACACATTTTCATATGTTTAAATCCCTTGGTCACAATATATACTTTATTCTCTTTATTATGCTGCTGGAATATAATTGAAATAATATTGGACGCACATACGTACACTGTATATATGTGTGCTTTTGCACATCGGCGGAGGGTGAGGGGAATTTTTCTAAAGTTAGTATCTACTGTATATTATTAATATTATTTTCGAAGACACTTTCATTAATATTCATACAATTTTAAGTAGTACTCTCTTTGTCCTATTTTTCTTTTACTATTTCTTTTCGACACGAAAATTAATAAAACAAAGTTGATGAGTGTGAGATGGTGAGACCCACATGTTTTTTATGAGTAAATTTTTGCCGAAAAGAAAATGGGACAAGAAGAATGAGATGATTCAATAAGAAAAGCGAGGCAAGAAGAATAGGACGGATGGAGTAATATATATTGTTCTTAACATTATTTACACTTTTTTCAACGTTCTTAAATTCATGGCTAAAAAAAATTAGCCAATATTTGTGGGGCGAAGGAGATATTATTTTTAATAATAGAAAATTGTTAAATACTACTTCCTCCGTCCCTCAATTGTTGGTGCACATTCCTTTTTGGGATGTCCCACCATCTTGGTGCATTTCCTTTTTTTGGACATTTTTACCACACACACAACTTTAATTATAATATATTCTTATCACAACTTTATACAACTTACACTACTTTTTCAACTCTCCTTAATTCTCGTACCAAAAAGAAGTGCACCAGCAATTGAGGGACGAATAGAGTATATAAATTTAACTATTTTAGATATATTCTCTTGAAATAAACAAAAAGTAGAGGGTCCAATCCAACTCTCCATTAATTCATAATCCTATGCTCTCTCTTTATTTATTTTTATCGTTTCAAATCTAAATCTAGTTCTTGTGCTTTTAACAAGAAATTCAGTCCATGATGCTAGTGTTATTTAAATTTGTAATTAGTTATATTTATAGTGGAAATCTGGATTTGGGATTTGTATAAAAAGTTGAATTAATTATTCATTTGCCTATCATAGTTTGTTTGTTTAAATATTTCATAGTGAATTAAATTATTTTATTTTAGCAAGATATGTACTTAATTAAGCACTTGACAATTGTATTACACTATTAAAGATCAGTTTTTGGCATATGGATTAATCTTAACGAGTATTATAATTATAAGTTCTAGTTTCTATTTTTTTATTACAAATAGTTATAAGTTCCTGTTATGAGTAATAAATTTTGAAGTATGAAAATTAAGGTATATTGATATTTTAAGTTAGAATTTATTATCACGGAGCAGACAACTCGGAATTTGGAGCTTTATTGAGCAATTGACAATTTGTTCTTCGATCTTGCCCGCGGTTTCGAATAAGACATGTAAAACTTTATTACTCATATATTAGCTAAAGTGTCAAAAAAAAATCCTATAACGTATGTTCAGGATGAACCCTTAAGCGTCATTTAGTTGCTCCATGCATTTGTCATTAACCTATATATGTTAATTGCATGGTTTGGTTTTAAAAAAAGGTTAGAATTTTGTTCCTTTTGTTTTCAAATAATTACTTTTATAAATATATAGATTATGATTATTCTGATTTTTGAGCCCCTAAGAAAAGTTTTTGGCTCCGCCATGGATATCAAGGGGCGGATTTTACCCGATCGATCCAGAACCGAAATTCATTACCCAATAATTTATAATGTTGTTGCGGTTCTGGTTCTGGTTCTGATTCCAAAGCCGACCCGTTCAAACCCAAGAGGCCTTATGTGGTCATTTACCCCCTCGTTTTACATTATGTGTGTTTGTGTGCGCGTGAGGGAGGGAGTGATTGGGCTGGGTAATTTATGGAGATCGAATGGGTAATTACCCGGTCGAGACCCAGTCCTTAGTTTCAATACATGTTCCGTACCGATAATTAAAGTGACAGGCGGCATCGAATTTCGAACCATATGTAATTGATATTCTGATCGGGGTAAAATTCGGGCGTTGACACCCCGACGGCCACTAATTGTTGGAATATATTTTTGTGTATATAGAGAAAAAGGGGTCGGGTTGCGGTGGGGGTCAGTTTAAGTTGTTCTCTGCGCCTCTGCTTGATGTCACTTTTGTACTTGCGAATTCTCTAAGCTTTATGTTTATCTCTTCCACCCTTAATAGTTGATACACATACACCACCACCAAGAATATGCCTTCATACAAACTCACACACTATAAATACCACCATCCTTCTCTTTCCCTCTCAATCACCAACTCACACAATCAAACATCAAAATACACACACATTTTTACATCATAAATGGCAAAAATGTCAGAGGTACCCTTGATAGTTGGGAGAGTGATAGGAGATGTTCTTGACTCCTTCACTCCAACCATGAAAATGATCGTCACTTACGGAAACAAGCAAGTCTATAATGGTCACGAGTTCTACCCTTCCGCCGTCGCGCCTAAGCCCAAGGTTGCCATTGAAGGAGCTGACATGAGGAATTTTTATACTTTGGTATTATTTCATTTTCTCATTAATTTTTCCACAAATAATTAAGTTAATGTGTCTCACATGCTCATGTTTTAATTCTATTTAGATTATGACCGACCCTGATGTCCCAGGCCCCAGCGACCCATATCTCAGGGAACACCTCTACTGGTACACATGCACATTTATTAATTTTTCCAATTTTAGGGGAAGACCGTGCCAGTTAGTAAGAACGTAAAATTAAAAATTTAATTATGTTTATTTCATGGTACAGGTTGGTGACTGATATTCCTGGCTCAACAGATGCCACATTTGGTAAGAGACTAAAATTTGTTCCGAGAGTAAATGATGGTACAAGACTAGTAGTATATATGCATGTGACATTGTTCTCTTTTTTTGAAAATTATAGGTAAAGAAGTGGTGACCTACGAGATTCCGAAGCCCAACATAGGCATCCATAGGTTTGTGTTCGTTTTGTTGAAGCAGAAAGGGAGGCAGACGGTGAAAAACCTCCCAACCTCGAGAGACCGCTTCAACACGCGGCGCTTCGCCGCCGACAACGACCTCGCTCTCCCCGTCGCCGCCGTCTTCTTCAACGCGCAGCGCGAGACCGCAGCCAGAAGGCGCTAGATCATATATGCGGCCACACGTACCCTAATAAATCTACCAATATTAATGTTATAACTTATAATTAGGAGTCACTATTAATTAATGTCCTTAATTCTACGCTATATTATTTGTTTCCATTAAGAGATAGGGAATCTGATCTGTGGTGCTTAATTAGTTTTTTCTCTGTACTTTCAACAGGATAATCATAGAACAATTGTGGCTCTCATATCTCATTCGTCTAATGTATATTAATGCTAGCTGTTTTGTTTATATCTAAATAAATGGTTGTTTTAGTACATCTCAGAGGGAGTGGGCCACTGTTGCCTGCCTTGCCTCCCATTCTTAATATACAACGTTTAATTTGACAAATTTACAAAATATTTGATCTTTCATATAAGTTTGGAATAATTTTACTCATTACTTAACAACCATCATTATGATATATTCATTTCTCATTAAGTCCTACTTTTGTGTTTCCATTAGAAGTTAATTTGGGGGTAAAATATTTTTTAATTAATACTATATGTGAAAGAGTTTAGAACATCAGTACATTAAAAATGGAAGGGAGTATTATGTATCACTATTTTGATAATACAATTATATCTTAAAAGTAAAATTTGATCATAACATCACCATTAATCGCAAGTTGGACAGAGAACGAACATGAGACATTTAGAAATGATAGCGTTATATTTACTCGTTTAATTCATTTGAATTTATCATTTTTAATTATATAAAAAGGAAAGTCAAAAGAAGTGGCTACTATACAATAGTAATATGTAACAGTAATATAGCAATGGCATCGAAGTTCTGCAAGAACTTGGGTTTTCAGCTTTAGGGAAGGAATCCTTTAGAAAGCACATGCATTATTGACTCAAGAGTCGAGTACAAACTGACGCCTTCAAAAGGTAATATTCCTCGCGTCTCTAAATGAATTTCCTAAAGTTTTGAGTTGACACAATACAAGTACAAGTCATTTAAGTATTAATTTAATTTACTATGGTGGTGTTTGGTTTCCTTGATTAAATGGATTAGATTGATAGCAAAATTACCCTTTAAAGCTCCTCCTTTTAATCCATCCTCTCTCATTTTTATGAACTCCACCACTCTTTGTACCCTCCTTTTTCACTCAAATGTGTGATTATTGGTGGGATTAATAATCACA
>JAYJMF010350424.1:0-11350 GCA_036873715.1 Salvia sclarea
TGGACTTCAGTTTGGTGACTAGTTCCCATACTGAAGTCACTCAGACTGAACTAACTTCAGTCTCAGTTTCTCAGCCTTGTTTTAAAAACTGAACTATGTGTCTTGCATTGTATTTTCGAAAAGAACCTACTGGTGTATTCCCCCTCCCCCCCCATACACCAGTTCAGTCACCCTCCGGGACCCAATAATTTTTGTGACTCATACACTAGACTCGGACACTAGTGCACTTAAACTAAACAAGAGAATGAGTCATCCTATTAGCAGTCATGTACGAGTGAATATCCCAATTAAGAAACTAGAATAAACCACTTCCAAAATGAAAGTTTTGAATGTGAAGAATATGTTGATATATTTGTAACTTACTAGCTAGTATTATTTTATCAATACAGGAAAAAGATTGTGTAATAAATAACCTAATATGTTCGTTACGATGAGATTTTATTATTGTTTACGATGAATAGAGCAATACTATATTAACATATTAATAAATTCATAATACTTTTTCTGCAGAAAAGAAAAGAGATGAAAGTTACGTCTTCTCGATCTTTGGAAGAATATAATATGGTGACCTTTATAAGAAGTGGGATGCGCATTATTAAGGTAGCAACTACCTGATCAAATGGATTTTGATACTCATAAAAATTGATCCCATATGCATAGCTACCTATTAATTGCAAGGATATCATCATGATATGATTCATATGTTTTCTTCTCAACGCATCACAAGAAAAGAGTAAAAATTTACCTAAAAAGAGTAAAAAAATGTTAAAATATTAATTAATATTCTTTTCTTTAAGTTATCTTGAGTTCCTAGTTTTCCTTTTATATTTAGCTCATAATGACATAAAGGTAATTACAAATCTTATAATTTAATAATATTTCTCCATTTTGTGAGGGTGAGATATCGGGACTAATCTCTAAATAATGGCATAAAGGTAAAATATTTCTAGATACTGAAGATTGGAAAAAATGAATATGTGGTGTCAATGTTTTAACTCGTTTCAGAGTTGCAAATTGGGATGCATAATACTGTACGGTGTGATTTGCGAAATATTCTATGTACAAACGTTATAGGTGCAAACTCGATATTCTTTTATATTTAGGGTAAATTCAATTTAAATCCTGAATTATATCCTCTTTATCAAAAATATCCTGAACTTTAATAAATATTTTTTTAAACCCTAAATTATGAACTTTTTTTATCAAAAATACTCTGGCTCCATTTTTTTGCCACCGGAATTTTTACATGGCTCACCGGATGACACAATGTAACTTTTAATTATTAATATTAAATGACATGGCACCTCAAATAAAATAAAAAATAAAAAAATCACAAAAGTTTGTTATTTTTGATGACCGGATTCCTCCAAATCATTGATCGCCACCACATTCTCACCGGGAAACGCTTCCATGCCTCCCGCCGCCTCCCTCCCTCATTGCCGGTATCCTAACATTCTCTCCTTAATTCATCCATCAATTTCGTGCCGTATTTAATTAATTAACTAATGATGCCTCTTATTTAGGTCGCCGATACAACGTCGGAATCAGGAACATCAGCCCCGTCATCACTGACGCAGTCGACTGATTTGGGGAACCACACTTCGGCGCCCGGGCTGCCGCCTAAATCTCCACTGCCGCTGCCAGTATTCGACGGCGCCAGATCGTCCTGGAAGTTTGGAAAGGAAGCGTTGCGGCTCTCGCTCGATAGCCGCGCTACCACCGACGCCAAGGACGGCCTTTACCCCAACTTCGGAAGGCATGCTGATGATATCAAGCCTTTCATTTGATAAAATAAGGATCGTGTCTTCGATCTTTGCTATGTTAAATCGAGTTAGTTCAAGCCGTGTGTGTTTATGTCATAATGCTCATAAGATTAACTTGAAATCCCGATTTCAAGAAATAGGTTCGTGGGTTCGTGAAATTCTTCTCGTTCAGCTTCGTATGGAGCTTCTTCCAATGGTTCTATTCCGATGGCGATCAATGCAGATTCGCCAATTTTCCCTTTTTTATTTTTTATTTTATTTTAGGTATCATGTCATTTAATATTAATGATTAAACGTTACACAGTGTCATCCAGTGAGCCACGTAAGAATTTCGGTGGCCGGAAAATGGAGCGAGTGTATTTTTTATAAAAGATTCATAGTTTAGGGTTTAAAAATATATTTATTAAAGTTTGGGATATTTTTTATAAAGAGGTATAATTTAGGGTTTAAATTAATATTTACCCCCAAATAAATATAAAAGAATATCATTTTTATATATATGGGTTTGCACCTACAACATTTGTACCATAAAACCTACCATGAATTGCGACACATTTTTTTATAAAGGAAGAAAAAGATACCTGTGATAATATCTTCTTTTAGAGAGAGTTAATATCCAATTTTTAGATAATCGAGTTACCAACATGTTACCGTTAATATGTTTATTAATATCATATACAACGTGTTAACACAATATGTTGACATAAAACAAATTAAATATTTAATTGTAAATTGTAAGTTAACGTGTTTAATACGTTGGCTGACACTAAGAAACTTTTTCCCCCAACGGGTGTTTTGACCCTATTTTACAAAAAAGGTTAATGGGGATAGAAATTGAGGCCATGATCATCCGAAACTCAAAACAAGCAAAATATATCAAACGAAAAGGAAAAAGTTAATTGCACTATCATGTTCTTTTTCTTTTTTGATTGGGTTGTAATTGTATACCTTTTTCTACGAATGGAACTTGAAAACAACTAAACAACTAATTAAAGACTGAGAAAAACCATATTCTGAAAAAAATCCACGCACTTCCAAAAAGAATTGAACTCGATTCTTTAATTTTGACCCAAAAATTTCATGTAAAACTATTTTATAGTAAATTGAAAAGTATTTTTGGAGCAATAAATTGAAGAATATCCTTCTATAATTGATAAATTACGAGCTTTTAAAACCGAAATGTGGTAGACTTTATATGTAAAGTATTTGTTTTAGTCAGAAAGAATACTTGGAACTTAAGCATTACTACTTTTTATGATATGTTGAAAAATGAAAAGTATAAAAAACGGTAGCTTTCTTTTTAAGATATAGTATTAGTTATTTTTCTCTTTAATTTTTCATAATGAAGTATACTACAAGTTACTTATTTAATTTTACATTAAAGTAATTGTTTTTAGGACGAAACAAGTTACTTATTTAATTAACAGTAATAATTCGAGCCCAGGATGTGCTATGAAATTCATAAAGCAATAAGTTTTATTTAGGTACTAGCTGGCTAACCGCACTGTTGAAGACTTCATTTTAACCAACCGTATGAAAATCATAATAATCATAATATAGTGTGAAATAGAGATCCTCGCAGTACTTAAAACACGTATCAATGTAATGTCTATCCTTCATTCGAATTTTTATTTTTTCTTTTCTCTGAAAGAGAGTTTAAATAGAATCATTTGTTGCTTCCAGCGGAAAGCACAGTAGGAAATTTATCGGAAAACACACCAATTGGTGTTCATTACTAAAACCTATTAATTGGATCGCTAAAACTTGGCCTTTTACCGTTAGAGAAGGAAATTTGAGTATTAATTAGTTCCGATGGTGAGGAGGAACATTAGAGTATTATATTTTGTGAACAGATTCAAAGCACGCAGGATTTGTAAACATGTAAAAGTAATTCAATTTATATTTTTCACTTATAATGACTCTCAAACCCTCTTACATTTCTTTAACTATGTATATAATAAATTTTCTTTGATTGCTTTATTAATTAACCTATATGATTATTTTTAGTTAGTGATTTATATACGGTAGTATTTGAACTCATACGAGCTTATTTATTTATTCTTTTTATTTTTCCATTTTCATACCAGCTGAATTAAAATTAGAGAAAAGACCAAAAACGGCAATTTAAAAAATAATAACAATAACAAAGAGAACCGCATTTAGGGCAACTTAAAATATTAAACAATTCCACCTCTTTTCCACGAAAAGAGAGTTGTGCCAAAAAAACTGCATTATGGCCACCCAATTAACCGTCTCTCTCCATAAATCAATCACCACCTTCTATAAACCGTCTCCACTTCCAAACTGTTTTCAAATTTCAAAGCAACATGACTACTTCAATCCTATACTTCTCCCTCCTCCTATTCTTCACCTCCATCTTCTCCACAGGTGTGTGTTCATTTTTCTCATTTAATTTTTCTAAAAAAATTTGTTGAATTTTGTAATTCCTTGTGAGTATGACAACATTAATTGCAGATGGAACTCAACTGATCGTGGCGAACAACTGCAAGGAAGAAATCTGGCCGGCGATCCTGGGCAACTCCGGGCACCCTACCCTGAACGACGGCGGGTTCCCGCTGGGCAGCGGGCAGCAGGTGGTGGTGGATGCCCCCCAGTGGTGGTCGGGCAGGATGTGGGCCCGGCAGGGGTGCTGCTTCGACCAGTCGGGGCGCGGGCCCCCCTGCGAGAGCGGCGACTGCGGCGGGCAGCTTCGTTGCATGGGGATGGGCGGGCAGCCCCCCGCCACCGTGGTTGAGATGACCCTCGGCACCCCAAACAACCCCCTCCACTACTACGACGTCAGCCTCGTCGACGGCTTCAACCTCCCCGTCGCAATGATCCCGCTCGGGGGCGCCTCCGGCTGCGGCGTGGCGGCGTGCGAGGGCGACGTGAATGCGTGCTGCCCCGAGGGGCTGGCGGTGCGGCGCGGCGGGCGGGTGGTGGGATGCAAGAGCGCGTGCTTGGGTGTCGGCGGGGATAGGTACTGCTGCACGGGGCAGTTTGGGAGCGCAGCTACTTGCAAACCGACGTCGTATTCGAAGCTGTTTAAGGATATTTGCCCCAGGGCTTATAGCTATGCTTATGATGAGGCCACTGGTCTTAAGACTTGTAGGGCTAATAGGTATGTTATCACCTTTTGCCCTCCCAATTGAGGGCTCATTTCATTTTATTTATTTCAATGTATATCTGGGAGTTTGGTTTATTATTTTAGTGATTTCATCTTGCCTATATATGTTGTCCACTTCAATGCTATCTTTTCGCGATGTTAATTTGTGTTAGGCAAAGCTTAAGGCGGTTTCAGTTAATGATTCTCTAATATTAATCTTATTGAGAGAGTACTTGAAAAGGTGTTTCATTTAGGATTTCCTATTTCTTGCTGGGTTTACAAGATTTTAAATTTGAGAATGATTAGTGCAAGTGCGCTGGCACACTTTAGGTGTTCGAAATTTTGTTAACTTTTACAACTCATGGATCATTAAACATATATATGCATTTGTGTCTCTATTTTTGATAACTTAATTTATTCTAGTGGGGTTAATTGAATAGAAAAAGACAAGCTAAGACTAATGCTCCAATCAAGAACTACTTAATATCCAAGTATGAACACTAATCTATGAGTTCCAAATTATATAATTGAGCTCCTCTAAATTTACCGATTTCAACTTTTGTAGTCTCTGTTCCGATTTTGTTGCACATATGTATATATACTCCTAATGGGTTTAAATAAAAATCGATTTGGCCTTCCCTAATTCTGCCCCGGCTTGTTGATTTAACATTACAACTAGTTGAGGATACACTTGTTGAATTAAAATTACAGCTTGAGTGATTCTTAAGTTAAAACTGGATCTTTGTTTCCAAATAAGAGGCAACAATATGTAGAACTTCACACTTTTGTTTTTGAGAAATGGGATAAGAATGGTTACCTCTTGCTCAGTTCGTTTACCAATAACATGAGTTGTACAGCTCCTACTAAAGTCTAAAAGGCAAAATAGTTTGCTATCAAAAGAAAGTGCTAGTATTACTTAAAGATGAGATTTGCTCAAATTAAATACAAAATTCAGCAACAGTACTTTATACTAGCATTCTTCTATCATTCAAGAACATTAGTCGTTAAGTCATATTCTAGCAAAGGGTCTTCACTTTTCTCGATTTGATTCACAGTTTAGAATGTGACCGTGCAAAATCGATCGATACAATTTTATAAATATGAAATTCACTATGGTCTAGATAAAGGTCATGAGATATGATCATTCGGTGTGAGGTAGACACAAACTGTTGCATAGATATATACACTAGTCAATTTATTAACACACTTAGAAATGAAAAATAAAATAATAAATGCGCTATCAATTTATTGGTTCTTTGTTTGTCACATGTAAATGGTACGAGAAACAACTACAGATATTGGACGGAGCTTAGGTTAGGGATGATATAATGTGAAATTCAAACATTATTTTTCTTTGTACAACATTTTTTGTATGTCTATCTGTATTTGCGACAAAGTTTATTTATTATTTTTTGTCATCATTCTCAAGCCATTCTTTTTGGTCATTTTCATTCTTACTCTTCCTTTCGTTCAATCAACCAGTGCTAATTAACATTAGAAAACGACCATTGAGTCATTGACTCGAAAAGTGATAATAAAGAAGAAGGAAAGCAAGAAAAGTTTAGCAAATTCCGAAAAAATGAATAGTACTACTAATATCGATCCCCATATTCCACACTCCACCTTTACCACGAAAAGTATGCCAACAAAACAATTCTAAAGCAATAATAATAGATCTTAATATAACATACGTAACACTTATTAAAGTTGACTAAACAAAACTTTTAAGTAAAGCACAAAGGAAAAAATGGTCGAGGAGGCCTTTTATGCGTTGGTATTCAATGAACATATGGAACAAATTAATCGAGTACTCTCTTAAGTTCAGAAACTTCTGTAGTATTTTTGTTAGAACCCATTTTAAATTTGTGGTTAGAACCGTAGAAGAATATGTATGTGGTTGGTCCCATTCTCAAATAGTTACTTAGAGTAAGTAGAGAATGGATGATATGTATGTGGTAGGTCCCATTCAGGGTGACTGATTCATTTTCAATCATATTTTCTAATTTCTAATATAGCTTATGAAGGATATTAGATTTTGGTTGAAAATTGAATTTATGTTTGAGGAGCAATTTGACCTCTTTTGTGTATGGAAATTGAAAATAAGTTTGGTGGATCGTATTTTTTGTTTTTAATGTCAATTCACATTTTGAATATGCAGGTTTTCGAAGGGGGACAAAGATGGGTTCCCCACTTCAACAACTACATAAGATTGTTACCAATGCTATATAACTGAAGAAAGTGCAAGCGAAAACTTAGATAAATATAAGCATTTATAGAGCAAGCAAATGCACCACGTTGATTCTTTATGTTATGTTTATATGAATTCATCAACTCTTTCTGCTACTTGTATAGGCTAGTAATGACATGCTATCACAGGGTCTGTTTGAAATTGAAATATAAATTTAAGCTAGGCAGGGAAAAGAAGAATCAGACCTGTTAAGCGATGGCCTCACAGACACCACCAACCTAGGAAGCGAAACTGCACCTAGCTGCGGTGTTCCAAGGCTCATGGGCTTCATGAAGTAACGCTATTTCTGGCATTTTAACCAGCCACCACCAATATAGCAAGGTAAAATTTGAGTCAAACAACCACACCCGATTAATTTTGGCTCTCAGATTATACATGCTATCCACCCCCAATTATGGATGGTTAACTCTAATTGAAATTATGCTAGAGGTGCAGAGACATAGTTAAAACCGGACTGAGGATAGGATGCTTTTAACCAAGGATGTCAAGAAAGTAAGGAGCCTGAGGAGTTTCAATCTCTTAAAAACTACTCCCTCCGTCCCACTACACTTGACACGTTTACAGTCACAAGGTTCCATGTGTGGTGGGACGGAGGGAGTAAATTATATGGTTGGCATTCTTCCTGTTTGGTTATAGATTTCTAGTGATGGACTGTAGCCATGGCCAAGTGGAAAAGCAATGGGATCCTAGTTGATACTAGAGGGAGGAGCTAGTGTGTCGGTATTAAGGGGAGATCGGCTGAGGGTGAAGGACTCCACATACTCACATCCACAAGGTAAGAATGTCATTAATATGTGGTTTTTTCAGAGATGGAGTGGAGGCAGAGGCATGCAGTAGTCAGACAGCATTTTATCATTTGAATTAAGACAAAGGCAAATCCAAATATCAACATCAGAAACAGACAGAGCAATCTATCACACAAGGGGTACAGCCATAGAAGAAAAGCGAACTAAAGAACTTTACAATAAATCCAATAAACTATTACTACATTTTATCTGAATGATATAAGAGACTAATAATATCAATTTTGTAATTACTATGATCCTTAGTTTTGTTAAACAAGCCTATACGACACCAATATCTTTTCTTTAAAGCTCACATAATCTATAGCAATATGGTATAAACTAAGATGTTTTGAGGAGCACAAAAGCTCACCAAAACCTTAAATTCAAACTTATCCACTAGTAATAAAGCTATTATATTCATCTAGATTTCCTGCCCAGTGGAAGAACATTGAATCAACAGAATTTTCATTTTGTTCATGGCAGAAAGAGTGTTGAAGCCACCTATTTCTATCCCACATCGAACCGGTTCAGGTTCCTGACTCTACATATAAACTTGGAGCACCCTCCCCCCCTTATGAGGCCTTTTAAGGGGGTGAGGACCCAATTCTAATAAAGAGAAGCATACTCGAACGACCCTTTCCAAACAGAAGCACAATCCAACACCTCTCAGCACAGACAACCTTATTATCCTTGACATCAATGTTACTAGCTTGTCATCTTTAAGCAGAGTACATGTAAACAATAATCAATTAAGTCTGCTTGTGTCAGAGCATGTAACAGAAGGATTATAACATAATGAACTTAAGAACTTCATGATATCGACTTTATGTAGAATTATAGATACCATTCTCTATGCCTTCTGTTCCCATACAAACAACTCAAAGGAATTCGATACGACTAGCTGGTCTGAAGCATGAAATGCTAGCTCAATATATGTAGTTTTACACGTTAAATACACTCATACACAAGTATATCATCTCATTAGTACTGAACTAAGGAAGTAAGGATCAAGACTAACAAACAATTATCATATCACAACAACATCAAAAACTTCTGGATAACAATTCAATATTTCAATATCACCATGTGCCTCATAAGTCTTGACACCAGCAGCCAAAAGACTAACAAGTTATAAGCATATTAACGAAACATATTTAACAACATTAAAACACCAAAACTTCTGAATAACAATCCAATCTCACCAAGTGCCTCAAAATCACAAGTCTCAACAACAGCAAACAGAAGACTAATAGCAACCCTACAAAAAATGCATGAATATATTGTATCGTATATCAGTTTGTTTAAGCTGCACATTGAAATTATTTCCCCGTCTCGTAAATACAAACCAACACGAAGTTCTGCTTTCTCCGACATCAAATTGAGCGGTCAAATGCAGTAAGATGTACACGTGACATGACATTACCGGAGTGTAAAAAATATAATTTATCTAGCCATTTCATCACCACCACCATACCTGAACTGATGAAGCAGAGCTCATCAGAAAGCATATTGTTGTGACGACCTAGAGGCCATACCAGCAACCTGAGCCTGCATTTGTACAGCCCTGACCTTCGAAGCTGTGGCTCGATGAAAGAACTGCTCACGCGATAAGAGCCTCACGTTCCTCAAGTACTGATCAAACGGTATCGCCCCTTCTTGCGCGGCCTTATCCAATGCATATATGGTATCCTCCAACGCCATATCTGACGCTGTGCAATCAAGCATCTGTTTCGACAATGCATCACACGGCTCGAACGCCTGGTCTAAATCTAGATTTTCAACCTTATTTCCGTCCAATTTCCCTTCGTTATCCCTCAACCATCCTTCCAAAACGTCGGTATTCATCAAAACCATCTGCAACTGCTGCTCCAACGCTTCCTTCTCATCCTGCATCTCCTTCACCCCTTTCCTCAGGTCCTCCTCGCGCCGCCGCAGCACAGCCTGTGCGCCGAACATGCCCTCCATCTGCCCCTCGCTCCCCTTTCTCATTTCCCTAATATCACCATTCAAATTCTCCACGAGCTTGTTAATCGCGTTCTTCCTGTACACCTCCGCCGGATCCTCCATCCTGGCGCTACCGTACGGCGGCGGCGGGGTGGGCGAGGGGGAATACTCCCTGGGCGGTATCGCCGGCCGCGCCGCCTGGGACGAATTCATGCTGCCGTAGCCGGAATTCAAATTAGGGTTGGGGTTGGGGTTAGGGTTAGGGTTGGGGCTGGACGGCTTCCGCTGCGAATAGAGCGGCGGATCGCGGGCGAAGAAGTGTCCGAGATTCCTGGCCAATTCGACGAGATTGGAGGAGGGGAAGAGCCAGGAGTGGATGTAGGGGATGGAGACGACGCCGTTGGGGGAGACGAAGGGGTGGGGGCGCTTGATGATCATGTCGCGCGTGGGGTTGACGAAGACGAGGGGGGCGTGGCGGGGGTACGACTCCATCAGCCAGACGATGACGGGGATGTTGTAGGTCACGCCCTGGAAGGACATGGGGACGGTGCCGTCGGCCTGGAGGAGGTTCACGGCGCGGCCGTCGTTGTGGGTGAAGACGGCGGTCTTTGGCTGCAGGGAAGGGTAAGCCTCCACCAGCTGCATCAGGTGCTGCCGGATGTGCCATTTCATATCCTCCGCGTACGGCAGCGCCGACGGCCCGCGCTGCGAGAGCACACTGTTCAGGAACTGCTGCGTGTATTGCGCCATGGGATTTTAGCTGTGATCAGCAACGCGTCTTCGATTTTGGGGCGGATTTGTAGATCTCGACTTGTGTGGCAAACATCGAGGAATTTGCAGAGAATTGAAGAAGATTGAGGTGATGACTAGGGTTTGTTTATTTGCTTTTCGGTAAAATAGAATAACATTGGGTTTTTCATCAGTTTTCAACTTTCAAGTATGAAAAAGAAATTAATAATACAAAAATCAAGTATGAAAATCTTGGAAGTAATTTTGGGAGCGTGTTATTGATTTATGCGAAAATTCCTTGTTAGCCGTTTTTTATGCGAGTAATACTAAACTTTAAGTTTGATTTATAAAATTTAAGAAAATAGTTAGGGGAAATACTTGACTTTTTTTGACAAAAATATCTTGACATTGATTATCACAATAAATATCTATAAATTATCTAAAATTTTATTCAAAATAGCTCAAACATTTGATAATTGTAATAAAACAAACAAGTTATTTTAAAATTTTGAAAAAAAGTATTCTCTTTTCCAATGAAAATCGGGTTATTTCAAATTATCTAAAATACTTTTTGTTGATAGCGCGTAAGAGTAACCGCATCAAAGCCCTCCAATATGGAGGGCTTTGATCCAAAAATAATATTATTATATTATTATGTTGCAGAGCCCGCGGGCTCTGCATCAAAGCCCTCCATGTTGGAGGGCTTTGACATTTATTTAATTTATTTTGATTTTTTTAACTTAAAATAAATTAAATTTATGCAATTAATTAATTA
>JAYJMF010350434.1:0-11349 GCA_036873715.1 Salvia sclarea
TGGAGGTAATACTCACTTCTGGTAGTCAGGTGTGAACCACTATGCGTCATTCACTCATCTCTGACTCTTGCCACGTGTCGCTTGTAGGCGAGAGCTGATATTAGACCCTATCAGCTACTCCCCCCCAAGTCCAGAAATAAGTTGGATAGCTCCTGGAGTTATGCTGTTTTAACATCTCTCACAGGCACTTCTGCTTATTCTCCCCGGGTTTATTTATTATTTAATTTCCATCCGCATTAAATGCGAAACAGTTACTTTTCAGTCTTTCCGCTATTTTCCAAGCATCGCGTCCCATCGTACGCACAGGCGGGAGAAAACCCTTTTCAATCCGAGCCGTTGGATGTCGCGACCTTTCGTGAGCTTCTCACGGATGTTGACACATGTCCGTCTTCTTCTTATAAGTAGACCTTTTGACAGTCTGTTCGAGTTTTTACCGCCTTCGTTTCTTGCCTTATACAATTTTCATTACCTTTCTTAAGTTTCGTCTCTTCTCTTTATTCATCTCCGACCTTCTCTCTTTCCGCAAAGTTTCAGGTATTCCTTCGTGACTATTCTCTTGTGATTGTAAGTTGTAAGTTTTAGTTTACCTTCAACAATGGGTGTCCCCAAATTCACTGGCTTTGGCGAGTCCAGAATAGGGAACACTAAACTACAGGAGA
This sequence comes from Salvia sclarea, assembly GCA_036873715.1. Lineage (NCBI taxonomy): Eukaryota > Viridiplantae > Streptophyta > Magnoliopsida > Lamiales > Lamiaceae > Salvia > Salvia sclarea. The sequence goes on from JAYJMF010350434.1 coordinate 660, forward strand.
TGATAGACCAAATAGGAGGGACAGGTGGCTACGTTTTCCGACGCGCCCACGATGCCGAAAGGCCCCATACCATTAACCTCCCAGAGGCCGTTTTCTGGAGAAACCAAATTCTCGCCGGGCTCCATTTTCCCATAGCCCCATTCTTCACGCGCGTATCGGATTTATTCGGGGTTCCCCTAAATCACGTAAACCCATCGTCTATTCGTAGAGCCACTTTTTTTCATATGGTTATGACTGCCTTCGAGGTAACCGATACGGCTACCTTATTTTTTCACACCCACTCTGCCAAAATTAGGGATGGTTTTGTATATTTCAGCCCTCTTTCCACCAGTCCCCTCTATGGGGATTATCCTAGTGTAAACAAGTCCTGGTGCACGGACTACTTCGTAGTCATCCCTCCTCCCGGTACAGTTTGGGGGGATTTAGTTGCTCCCATTGTCACTCCTCTAAAATCTAACCAGTTCCGAAGAGGGCTTAAAATGACGCGTGCAGATAGTGATTTTATTACTTCTGTTAGTAACGCCCTGGGTGCTAAACATGCCCTTATGCGTATCCTGTGCACTGATAATAGTGCTCTTTCTTTCTTCGGTCTCCGGATTAGCCATTATTGGACCATTGACATGGGTAATCTCATTGTCTAATGTATTTTATCGTTTAATTCTTAATTCTATCTTTAATTCTGACTCCTGTCCCGCACCAGGTATGGCTTTCCAGGACAACTTCTCCTCCAATGTCCAAGCTGCTCTCCGACGGAAGATGGAGCAGCTTCTGAAGGCCAGGGAGGCGGCCCAAGCCGAGGCTGACCCCAACCCTGCCGAGGAGCCTGCTGCTGCTGCGGAGGTGCTGCTGGCTTCTGCCATCCCCAAGGGGGATCAGTCTGCTGCTACTGACGCTTCCGCCACTCCCGCGGAGTCGTTTCCTCGACTCACGAGGAAGGGGCGAACTCCCCTTCTGTAGCCATGACTCCTACTACCACTCCAGCGCTGGCTCAAAAACTCCTGTCGCCACTTCTTCTACCGCTCCTGAGGCTTCCGCGAGCTTCTTGCAGGAGTTGGATGAAACTACAATTCCCCTCCCCTCTTCTTCCCACCGCCCAAAGAGGGGGCGCAGTGCTGAGGGCGCCAGCTCTTCTTATCCAAGAAGTGCCACCCCGAAGAGGAGGCGTGGCACATCTGCTCCCGAGAGCTCCTCACCTATCCTCGTCGACGTTCTTGAGGAGGAGGATGAGGAAGAGCATCCCGACACTGGTCCTGAAAGGACCCCTGTCCTTCGTCAACCGTCCACTTCTGCGGGCCCTGTTTCGCCCCAAAAGCCCGTGCAATCTCAGGGGGAGGCTGCCACGCAGATCCCTCCTCCCCTAACTGATGAGAAATTTACCTACTGGCGTGGGGTTCTTCACGGCCTCCAGCTTCCTGCAGGGCAGGCCTCAACTTCGGAGGGTCCTGTTAGCCTGAACTTTCCAGGTGCCTGCTTGGATATGTCACCCTCGCAGGCTGCCAATGTTATGGGTGGCCTGCTTCGTGTTGAGGACTGGGAAAGGGCCCAGTCGATTCCTACTTGGAACCTGCACCAGACAACCTGCCAGTTGGAGATGCGGGTAAGGGTTCTGGCCCCCATATAGCCTTGTTATTTATTGTCGCGTATTTATTTTATATTTTCCTCTTATGTTCTTCTTTCAGGTTAATGCCTATCGGCACGCGTTGGCCTTCCGCGCCATGACTGGTGATGTTCGGCATCAACAGGCCATCGACCTTAAGGCTGCTCGCGAGGCCCGTGACCGTGAGTTTGCCGAGATAGACCAGCGAAAGGATGCCCTTTTGGCCAACCTTCAGCGGTTGGAAATGCGGTTTGAGCAGCAGAGAATGGACCTGACTCGTGCCCAGGACGAAAATTCGCAGCTCCGGGCCGAGAAAGGGGGTCTGGCCCAGGAAGTCCAGGAGCTCAAGGAGGCGCTCTGGAAGTCACGTCTTGACCGTACTGCGGCGATAGACGCCGCCAAGTCTTCCGATTTTGATGCTGGTCTTGAGAGGGGAATCCTCCAAGGAAAATAGGAGGCGGGTCAGGAGCGTTTCCATGATGGAGTTACATGCTGTAGATCCTCCATCCTCACAAGCCCTCCTGGTCAAAAGATGTTCGATATCATAGTCAAGGATCTTCCTTCTGCTTACCTCCACTCCCATGCGTTCCGAGTGGACCTACAATCCTACTTATTTGAGATGGTTGCAGCCATGCTTTTGAGCATCGCTGACCAGCTGCAGGTGCTTGATCGCTTCGGGAACGTGAATGTTGGCACTGTGACTTCTGAGGCCTTGGCCAACGCTCCTCCAATGAACCAAGCTCATGGGGAGAATTATCCTTGGTTTATGGACACGCTCAAGTCGGTGGCCAACGCTTTTCGAGGGTCGCACGTGTCCAACGACCCGACCGTCACTTATCCTCCTTGGGGCCAGGTCGATTATCCCGTTCACCATACGAGTACCGCTGCCCATCAAACTCTTCAAATGAGTTTTCAAGCGGTAAGCCTCTTTTCCTCTCTTTTTCTCTTTCCCTTTTAATTTACTTCCTGACTCCTGGTCAGCTTTCAGCGAACCGTTCAGCTGCTCCAGCGAAACGTGGCTCTCGGCCTTCGGATTTGCGGTCTCGGCCCCGAGGGCATTCCGAGGACCACGGAAGCGGGGAACGCCTAGACTGGCACGGCCACCGAGGTGGGGGAAACTTCCAGGACCGAGAAAGCTCCCAGAGGAGAGATTCCTGACGGCGATCACGCCGTGACTGAGGGTATGGGTACTGAACATGCCAACCCCCAAGTGACTCAGCCTGCCTGCAACCCAAGAGCTGAGGATAGCCCCCAAGTTCCCGAGGAGGATTCTTTTGAGGATGTTCAAATAGAGGGCATCCTCAATGATGAGGAAGCAGAAGACTAAATTTGAACATCTTCTTTTGTAAAAAATACTTGATTTTATGACAATCTCGTTTTTATATTCTATTGCGTTGTAACTTCATTACGAATGCCTTATACTTTTTTATGTCTTTTACATGCTTGGTATATGAATAAGCGTATATATTTTTTGCCTTACCATTTACCCAGTGCAACTCGCCCGTTCATCGCGAGCTCCAAATGCCAGAACTAGCATTTCCTGCACTTGTGCAAATTCACCGAGTGTAAGTGTCAGAACTCGTTCTCAAACGATAATCACTTGCACGAGTTCGTCGAGTGTAAACGTCAGAACTGACATTTCCTGCACAAGCCATTCGTGATATTCACTTCTGGCCCTATGAGAGAGAAAATGATGTGGCCCCCTTCTCTTTACCTTATCTTATCTTGTGACGAAGCACAGACCTGCGTTTCTCACCAGAGTAAATTCTGGTGGTTTTGGCGTGACCTTATTTTTTCCCCTTATTTGCCTCACAACAGCCTTTCTCTGCCCTAGGCATGCTATGACTTAATAGCTGCTGCTTTTAATAGCTGAATCAGCTAACCCCCGCATTCCGAGGTTTGACCACGAGATTTTCGGGATTCGCGTAACTGCTTACACAGGGTTTTTGGTCGTTTTCCCCTAACTTTAAGCCCCTCCTCTTGATTTATGCCTATAAAAAGGGGCAACTTTCTGTTCGTTCTACACCATTCCTCCTTCCTTTCTTTTTTTCTTTTGGTTTGAAGTGAATTCTCAATATTATCGGGGATGATTTATCCTTACTCCTCCGGTGATGCCATTTCTTGGCTACAATCTTGGCATGGGAGGTTAGGTATTCGTCCGTTTTGGCTATGTAATATGACTTCTTCGTTCGTTTTGGACATGTAATGCCGGAGGGGGGAACGTTCCCGATCCTCTGCCAGGGTTGGCTGTTGTTTCATTGAGCCTCCCGTACGGCACTGGGTCAGAGGTTCCCCAGAGGGCCGGGTTGCAGCTGAGAATGGGCAGATGCGTGGACAAAGGATTGTCGCGGCTTTGGCTAATGAAGCAAAGGTCTCCCCATCTGTCTCGTATTCGGCTTTGGTTTCAGCGTTGTCTCCCTCTTTGCGTCCCTCCGCTTGTTGTATAGATCTTGGAGGCTAATTACTAGCTTCCTAGGTTTCACTCTGTATTTTGCATCCTTTATTGGGTTTCACTCTGTATTTTGGTTCTGTAATTCCGCGAATTTGCGTATATTAATAATATCTCTTTCAGATCTCGTTTCTCGTTTTGCCTTTCGTTTTTATCATTGATATTTTTACCGTTCAAAGTTGCGTTCCATTTTTATAGTTCAGTTTTGAACAACAAATGCCAAGACTTGGTTTCGATCGAAAAACTTATTCGTGCCTAACATGAGTCGGCACCTGTTAATGGATATTGCACGCTTCTATGCGCAAATAACAAAAAATCAAACTCGATATAAGTTGTTGCGTACTCATGTAATTTTATTGATAGTGGTCAACGAGACCTTGATTAACTTCTGTCGACAATTACATGTGGAAAAACCTTTCCCACTTTTACTTTTTCAAGCATAAAACTTCTTCAGATTATTCACATTCCAAGGCCTCGGCAGGTGCCTTCCCTCGCTATCTATTAGTTTATAAGCACCACCTTTCAAGACCTCTGTAACAACATATGGCCCTTCCCAATTTGCATCTAGCTTCCCGGTAGGTTTAAGGGCGTCTGCTCTTTTCAGGGCCAGGTCTCCTTTGTCAAATCTTCGGACCTGGACTCTTTTGTTGTAGGCATTTTGTATCTGCCTTTTATACCGCTCGTTTCTGACACGAGCTTGTTCCCTTACTTCATCGATCAGATCCAACTCTGCTTGCCTCATTTCTAAATTCTGATTTTCTTCATAGTTTAGAATTTTGTGTATTGCCACTCCCACTTCGGCTGGGATCACTGCATTGGCCCCATAGACTAGCGTAAATGGGCTTTCTCCTGTAGCCGTTTTAGGACTTGTCCGATATGACCACATGACTGAATATAGCTCTTCTGCACAATTTTCTTTAGACTCTCCTAGCCTAGTCTTTATTCCATCCAGCAGAGTTCTGTTGGTGACTTCTACCTGGCCATTGGCCTGGGGATGTGCCACTGATACGAAACGTTGTTCCACTTTCATCTCTTCACACCAGGAGCTTATCAGTGCTCCTGTGAACTGAGTGCCATTATCTGACACCAGTATTCTTGGGATTCCAAATCGGCAGCAGATGTTTTTCCAAAGGAAATTGCGGATGGCCACTTCTGTGATTTTGACTACTGCTTCGGCTTCCACCCACTTGGTGAAGTAATCCACCGCCACAATGAGGTAAACCTTCCCTCCGGGAGCTGTAGGCATCTTTCCTACTATATCAATCCCCCATTTGTCAAATGGGCACGAGGAGTGCATTACGCCCAATGTTTCGGCTGGCATGTGGATGAGCCGAGCTTGCTTCTGGCAATTTTCGCACTTGCGCACCAAGCTCCCGGCGTCTGCTGCCATCGTAGGCCAAAAGTAACCTGCTCGAAGTGCCTTTCTGACCATGTCTTTGTATCCTGAATGGGCTCCTGCGCATCCTTCATGAACTTCCCTCAAGATATACTCCCCTTCTGACTCCGATAGACATCGAAGGAACGGGTTCGTGAAGGATCTCTTATACAAGAGTCCCCCCATAAGAAAGAATCTTGCTAATGCGGCCTTCTTCGAGGCTCCTGTCTCTTTGGGAAGCTCTCCCGTGTTGAGGTATTGAATTATGGGTATTCTCCAATCTGGAGTTTCTCCAATTGCATTTACTTCGAGCGCCATCGTTCTTGCTTCTGCATTGAGCAGAGTTATGTCACCCTCCCAAGTGCCTTCAGTGGCACTAGCGATTCTGGCCAACCAATCAGCACCTTCATTCTTCTCATATGTGCCCAGGACCTGTTGGGTGACCAACTGCGAGTCTGAGTATAATATCACTTCTGATGCTCCCAGTCTGTCAAGATTCTCATTGCTCGAATAAGAGCCTCATACTCGGCCTCATTGTTGGAAACCAGGAAATTGAGCTTAATCGCGAAGGCATGTTTCACACCTTCAGGGCTGGTTATTTGGACTCCTACTCCCGCCCCCTCTTTGGTTACAGAACCGTCTACATATGCCTCCCACACTGCAGGTGTGATGTACTCAGACCTGGTGGTTTCTTGGATGAAGTCGGCCAAGGCTTGAGCTTTGATAGCTGCTCTTGGTTCGAAGTCCACATCATATTCACTCAATTCTATGGCCCACTTGACCATCCTTCCTGACAGGTCTGGCTTTCCCAGCACCTGTTTCAATTGCTCGTTGGTTCGTACCACTACTTTATGCGATAAGAAGTAAGGTCTCAATTTCCTAGCAGATGTCATCACGGCTAGGGGGGCCTTCTCAATAGCTGCATATCGAAGCTCTGGCCCCTGCAACATTTTGCTTATGTAGTAAATGGGTTTTTGATGACAGCCCTCTTCTCTCAACAAAACTGCACTCAATGATTCTTCTCCCACGGTTATGTATAGGTAAAGCTCCTCGCCTGGAATGGGCTTGGTTAGAAGCGGCAGGTGTAGCAAGTGCGCTTTAAGCTCTTCGAAAGCTTGTTGGCACTCCTGTGTCCATTCAAACTTGGCCTTTTTTCGGAGGATTTTGAAGAAAGGCAGACTTTTGTCAGCAGACCTGGCAATGAACCTGCTCAAAGCGGTGATCCTGCCATTCAACTTCTGTATCTCTCGTATATTCTTGGGAGGCTCCATTTCGAGGACTGCCTTAACCTTTTCCCCATTCACTTCGATCCCTTTGGGGGTAACCATGTACCCCAAGAATTTTCCCGATTGCACCCCAAAAGCGCACTTAGCCGGGTTAAGCTTCAACTTGTATGCTCTAACTACTTCAAAAACCTCATGCAGGTCTGCGGTGTGTTGTTCCGCTTTCATGCTTTTTACCAGCATGTCATCAACGTACACCTCCATGTTGCGACCTATTTGATTCCGAAAGACTTTGTCCATCATTCGTTGGTAGGTAGCTCCTGCATTTTTCAATCCAAACGGCATGCTTTTGAACCCAAAGGTTCCTGCACATACGCCGAAAGCAGCCTTCGGCACATCGTCTGGGTTCATCTTTATCTGGTGATACCCTTGGTAAGCGTCCATCAGGGATAAAAGCTGGCATCCAGACGTGGAGTCTACCAGCTGGTCGATCCTAGGCAGAGGGTAATGGTCTTTTGGACATGCTTTGTTCAGGTCTCTAAAGTCAATGCACATGCGCCACTTCCCAGTATTACCTTTGGCAACCATCACCGCATTGGACAGCCATTGCGGGAACTGGACCTCTTCTATGTGTCCGGCTTCGAGGAGCTTCAGAACTTCCTCCCTGATGGTTTTGTCTTTCTCCGGCCCGAATTGTCTAAGCTTCTGCTTGACTGGCTTTATCGTGGGGTCAATGTTCAAACAGTGCAGTGCCACTTCTGGGTCCACCCGTGTCAGGTCTGATGTCTGGAAAGCGAAAATATCAGCATTTTTCCTAAGGCAGGTGATCGGGTCTTGCATCTCAATATGCCTCATTTGGGTGCCTATACGCGTGGTATAGCCCTGTTTCCCTTCGAAGAGCTCTATATTCATCAGCTCCTCCACAGGTTGGATTTGTGCTTCCTCCTCTGCCAACTTTGCTTTCTTTTCTGGACCTGATCCCCTTTTTGAACATTCTTCCTCAGGGATGGTCCGCTTCCTCTTTTCGCCTTCTTGGACTGCTTGAACGTAGCAGTTCTTGGCTATAGCCTGGTCTCCCCATACCTCTCCCACTGTTTTCCCCACTGGGAATTTCATTTTCATGTAGTAGGTGGAGACAACTGCTTGGAATAGGTTAAGAGCGGGCCTACCCAAGATTACATTGTAAGCTGATGGGGCGTCCACCACCAAGAAGGGTACAGGTCTCGCGATGCGCGCTCCTGTTTCTCCTAGCATCAGCATGAGGTCTACAACCCCTAGGGGTGTAAGCATATCTCCCGCGAATCCGTGTAGGGACGTGGTAACAGGGCGTATAGGATATGGCAACCCCATCTTCGTGTAACAGTCCTTGAATATTACGTTGACCGCACTCCCCGTATATACAAAGATTCTTTTGACATCGAAATTCTCAATGTCAACGGTGATGACTAGCGCATCATCATGGGGGCGTAACATCGGCCTATCGTCTTGAGGGCCAAAGGATATTTCCAGTTCTGTCACACCCTCCTCTATCTTGAGGACTCCTGCACTATCCCATGCTCTAGCCGTTCGAGCAGACGCCTTTCGGGCTCTATGGGAGTCTCCGTCCGTGGGCCCTCCATATATCATATTTATTGTGCGCTTCTGCTTAGCACCCTGCTCATCTATGCGTAGCGCCTTTTCAGGCTGTTTCTCCTCTTGGCTTTTTCCACCGGGTCTTTCTTGTCGAGACCTGCTTGTTTCCCTTCTGACATACTCCAGGAGGTGTCCCTCCCGGATTAATCTTTCAATGGCTGCTTTGAGATTCCTGCAGTCATTGGTATGGTGCCCATAATCATTATGAAATTTACAAAATTTCTTCGACACCGGGTTCCTGGGAGGATCCTTGGCCCCTAGCGGCAGTGTTACTCCTGGTTTTTTTACGACAATTTCCAGTAAGTCCGCTGGCTCTCTTGTCAGAGGTGTGTATCGGCTATCACCTCTGCCATTTCTGGCCCTCGGCTTGTCATTTCTATCTCTAGGTTTTCGGTTGTCTCCAGGTGCTTCTCTTCTGTCTTCTGCCCCTCTTTCTCTTTTTTGTGCAGAGGCATTCTCTAATCTCCTGGAGGCCTTAGCATCCTCCAGGTGTATGTACTTGCCAGTTCTGGCTAGTAGCTCCTCAAAGTCAGCGGGTTGTTTTTTGACTAATGAGTCAAAGAATGGACCGCTGCGTAGCCCCTGTAGAAAGGTATGCACTTTAATGGATGAGTCTACAGCCGTCGTTTCTAATACGGCGGCGTTAAAACGTATGAGGAAATCCCTCAATGTTTTCCCATGTTCTTGCTTGATGGTCAAGAGATATAAGGAGCTTCGCATGGATCTCCTTGCCGATGCAAACTGATGCATGAATGTTCTTCTCAAATCCTCAAAGTAATGGATTGAGTTCGGAGGCAGCTGCTGAAACCACTGCTGAGCAGGTCCCACGAGGGTCGTGAGGAAGACCCTACACTTCACACCTTCCGAATATTGGTGCAACTGGGCAATATTCTCGAACCGCATCAGATGTTCCTCGGGGTCGGTTTTGCCACAGTATTCATAACTGACTTGCCGGAAATTCTTAGGCAAGGGGTCCAGCTGTATATCCCTTGAAAAAGGGCTTCACGGATTGATATGACATTGATTCTTCTCAGTCCAATGGCTTCTTTGAGGTTGGGTACACTGAGTTTGAGAAACCCTGTCCTGCTCCTCAAAGGTGCTCTTCCTTTCAAAAAACTGACACGTCTGTGAATTCCGCAAGTGTTCGAGTTCCTTCAGAAGTTCATCTCTCTCCTGCTCTTGTTTCCGCAACCGCTCTTGTTGCCTCAGAATTAAGGTGGCTACCTTTGAGGTCGGATCGGACTCCTCCTTTCTCTCAGGTATGTATGATTCGTCTTCTGAGCCGGCATGTTCGCTCCCATCCTCCACGGGTATCCCTTGGGTTTCCGAGGGTGCATCTTTCTGATGCGATATGCCCACCGAAGACTTCTGACCTCTTTTCAGGGACATGTCCTTCTTCTTTGCCCCTGGCTCCCCTGAGGGAAACATCTGACGGGTTTCTTTCTGGGCATCTCCCCTTCGTTCCTTGGTAATGCCCGCCTCATTTAGTCTTCGGTCTACCGTGAAGGCGACCAAATCTGCTATTTGTCTCGCCCAGGAGTCAGGTAAGAAAGTATCGGTTGTACTTCCCCTGTGGGTCTCGGTCGCTATCCTGGAGTGCTCCTGCCTCTCATGCGGGGCAGAAGTTTCAGGTGTTATGCGAGGGATCTCTTCGTCAGAAGTATTTCGGACGAGGGTTTGTTTTCCTGCCATTTTTCCTGTAGGCAGACAAGAGTAGAAATTCATTTTTCTGCTCGATAAGTGCTGAAATTAAATTTTTCTCAAAAATTGCGAGGTTTTCCAACTTTGCGACTTTGCAAGGCATTGTTTTTTCAGGATCAGAACTGGTTTCTGAGGGGAATTCTGCTTAATTGCAGGTGTCCTTCATAATCAGTTCAGTTCTGATTTTCAAGAAATACGTGTCGTGGTTCATATATCGTTTATTTATATATCATTCATTTTATTTGTTCATTTTCAGACGCTTGGGATTACCAAAGCTTATCGGGTGCTTGGGATTACCAAGGCTTAGCAAGTGCTTGGGACTACCGAGACTTATCAGGTGCTTGGGACTACCAAGGCTTTTAGGCGCCTGAGATTATCAGGGCCTATTAGGTGCCTGTGATTATCAGGGCTTTATTTTCGTTTATAAACTGTGATCTTTTAATAGGGTTTCATTTTCTAGGGATAAAAGTCGACGTCTTAGTTTCGAAAGTTTCCCACAGACGGCGCCAGTTGTTTGGTCTGGGTTAGGGACCAACAACAATATGGTAAGAATTTAGAAGACTCGCTCGCTAGCAAGGCCTTTTACCTTTCTCAACGATGGTTCGATGGCCTGGCGCGTTGGGGCGCTGAGTTAATGTCTTCCAGAAAGTAATCTGCAAAACAGAACCGGAGAGGGGGTTCTCCGGGGAGAGACTCCGACGCTCAAGTCAGTA
>JAYJMF010350445.1:0-11348 GCA_036873715.1 Salvia sclarea
TAATATATATATATATATATATATATATATATATATATATATGTGTGTGTGTGTGTGTGTGTGTGTGTGTGTTTCAAGAGAAGGGAGACTATCGAATTAATACTTTCGAAAGCCGATCATGTACTAACCCCGAATACTATTTAATTGTTCATTGTCTATGTGTTAATCCCATGCACTATCGATTAGTCCCAAAAATATTTAATATTAAACTCAAATTAGTGTTTGCTTGATGTGTACTTGATCAATACTATACGCACAATATTAATTAGAAACATATCTCAACAAATTACGAACAATCATGTGGTAAGGCGTAATTTTATTATTCGTGGCAATAACTAAAGGCGGATGAATGATGAATTAAGATTGTAGTATCTAAATTGATCTGCTCACAGTAAAAAGAGATGAGATAAATTAAGAAGTTGTAGAAATGAGGTGAAGAAGATAATACGAGAGAGAGGGTTTAGATTTTTAGAATAAATTTTGACTGCCAAATGTCAATCATCTAAAGCATTAAGAGACACGTGGCAATAGATTAAAGGAGTATGCGATGAATGAGTCATCTTGTTTGGTAGCATTCTACAGCCATCTTTTTTGTAATTAATGTAGCATTTTTTTTTAAAATGGAGTCATCTAGTAGTATTTGATCCTCAAATGTCTTGATTACCAAAAATTATAGCTAACTGTATGGTACTGGAAATGAAATATGTTATTTTCTTGCCAATGGTATATTCCTACTATTACGAATGACCTATTATTGCCAATGTTATTTTACTTGTCCATGACTCAGTAATTGGTTTATTTTCTAACATATATATATATATATAGTTTGATTTTTTTTAATATTACTTGAAATTGAATTTTATATAGTATAACATCGAATTATAACACTAGATCGAATGTCTAAATCATGCGACGATAAGGTTGATCAGTTTAATAAATATGCAAATGTACAGAGTTGGTCAGCGGATTAACGAATACTCCCTCCATTTACACATATGAATTGCTATAAAACTAACTAGCAAATAGATTAACTTAACCCATGCATGCATGATTCGATCGAAATGATTATTTATTTTATATTTTTTGTTGGGTGTTGTTGACCAAGGGGAACTCTAGAATATATTAATTATATAGATCGAGAGAGCTAGGCTAGGATAATTTATTACATTCTGGCAGTAATTGGCATAGTCATTTTCAACTTGAAATGGGGAATTAAAGAGTTTAAAATGTATTCCAATTATTTCATGAAATAATTTAAATTGTTGGATCCATGTTAACTAAATGCTATTTTTATTCTCCACCTTCTCTCTTTCAACTATTGGCGCGCAGTTGTAACTTGAAAAAGGAAACTGTTGCATTCCAACTCTGACAATTTTAATTACTACTACTAATTTAATTTAATTTAATCTATAGCTCCTTCTATTTTTTGAATCTTTAAGCTCGTAGAAGACCTCAATTAATCTTCCGATTCCATTATGTGTGGGCACCCATGGATAATACTATGAAACTCTTAATAACTTAACGTTTCTAACTAGGATATTTTTTAATGTATACATGAAATCATAAAAAGAATAAGAGAGATAATATTATCTTAGCTTTATCGTCAAACTAGGGATATTTTATGATATAATTAATAAATTCAATAACAGGTAGGTTGAATTAATAATTAATAGAATATTCATTTCCATATAGTAAAAATAAATATAGTTCGTTGAAGTGAAAATATCTTACAATTAATTATGTTAAAGGCTATGTTGCATATGTACCGGGGTGCAGGTGTCCGACGGTGGGCAATAGGATATGAGTACATGGCTACGGATTTTAAAAAATTATAGAGTGCAATTTGTCAGGGATTATCTATTTTTTAATATTTTATCAAATACTTCACCTATAAAATAGATATAATTTTAAATTTTATAAATATAATATCATATTACAAACTAAGTAAAAGTTAAAATTTCAATTAAAAAAAATTAACGTCCAATATTTAACAAAATGGCTATATAATATTCAAAAAATTAAATAAAATGTTTGGTACTTAATTTTAAATTTTGTTAAGTTGCAAAATAGAAAAAAAATATAATTCTTAAAATAAAATCTCAAATGCACTTGATTTGTGAGATTGTCGCACCGGTTTCGCGGAAGCTGATTTTATTTATTTGTTTATTAGGATTCGTCACGTGGCGTACTGAGTGTAAATTCCACGAGAATCGCACCCTACAAGTATCCAATACTGTAGTGTATTTTTTTTTTTGGAGAATTAATTCGTGCATCATAGGTTAAAGGGTTAAAGTTCATTCATATTGAAGTTCAAATTAATATTTATTTAATTACTACTAATATTTTGATCCATTTACGTTTCTTTTGTATTTGTAGGTCAATGTTAACGAGGAATTAAATTTACAATTACTTACATTTTTGACTTTTGTCCACATGGTTTGAATCTCCATGTCGATCGCATGGCTTTTTGTAACTAACTCTGATATTTAGAAAATCTTGGAGTTGATTTTCTAGCCAGAAATGGAAGGACACAAGGCATTGCTAGTACAAGAATGATTGAGGTAAAAAGAAGCAAAAAGAAATTAAGATTAGATGATAAACAACAAAAGAAAAGAACAAGGAATATGAAGAACAGAAATTTATGAATGCACCATGAAATGAGAAGAAGCATTTAGGGTTGAAGAATAAATACGATTCAAGAATGAGTGCTTTAAATTAATTATTTTCAAAACATTGGAAGCACTTGTGAGGGATGACTTGATAGGGCATTGAAATCAACATTTGGCAAGAGATGACAAAGTGATGATTTTAGGGAAGTAGGAAATAATAATTAAATTAAATGAGAAAAACGTGAAGAAATTTATTCAAGGGAATTAAGTAGATATAAGATTAATCACATACGTGCTATGTATATAGTTTCACTAAATTCTCTTGGGCTTGGGAATAATCATATGACATAATAAATATATATTGATACGTATTTGATTCCAGTATAAAAGTATAGAGCAAAACAGCAAGAATTAATTATGTGACTTTAATGGACACAATACATTCGAGTAGTGACTAATCTTGGCATTCCTTGCAGCAAGAAGTGATGAGTCTTGTCATATTGAGAGTATATATAGCAGTCTTGCCATAATTAACTTCCATTTAATTTCTTTAATAGTATTTCAAAAGCAAAACTTCCATTTCTCCCCCGCCCATGCAAACACATCACACGAACAAAAAGGTGGGAAAAATATAAACTCACCCTCACCACACCTTTTAATTTTTACCGTGTGTTGTCAAAATTGTGAGCGCATTTAGTTGGAAGCAAATCATATATATATATTTAATTATAATGTAATTAATATCATGATTACCATGAAAAATCAAATTATATTTAAAGAAAACATTCATTGGGAGATCAAGCGTGTGTTTATCCGCTATAATGCTAGCTATAGGTGTTTTGGGCAGCAATATTTTAAACAGAATGTGTTTACAACATATATAGAGTTAGTTGTATAAGTACATATGTAGTTATGGGTGCATCTGTTGAGCTCTCAACACTAAAATTTCCATTTTAGTAATTAGATAAATAAAAGCTCTCCAACTTTCAAAGTGTGGGCATTCATGACCGCATGACGACTAATATTTCTATTTGAGTGATTCTCACAGAATTATGTACAATGTTATATATATTATATATATAAAAAGTGTTACTTGTTAAAGCATGGGATAATATTGATAAATAATCAAATATTATAAATATATATAATTAAATATTTAATAGAATATTTTATTATTGAAGCAAATATCATAAAATTTGGAATTCGAATCGAGCAAAATTATCTAACTCGTTTACAACCCTATGCCTGAATAAACATGACATGGCACGTGGAGTAATATTTATTTGTATTTTTCCCTTCAAAAGCCACAGATTTCATCAATTAAAATATAAAATACGAAACACATAACACGACACTAATTTCACCGGTGAATTGATTTCCACAATTTCAATTTATAGGTAATTTAATTAATTAATTGAAACTAGTAAATTAAATTTTCTTCAATTCCTATACTTGTCTCTCAAAAATTACTAACACATTCGACTAGTAACTAATCTTGGCATTCCTTGCAGCAAGAAGTGATGAGTCTTGTCATATTGACTATTGAGAGAATATATATATATATATATATATATATAGCAGTCTTGCCATAATTGACTTCCATTAATTAATTTCTTTAATCGTATTTCAAGCACAAGTTCCATATATTTCTGCCCCCGCCAATGCTAACACATCACATGAACGGAAAAGTGGGTAAAAAATCACAAATATAAACTCACCCTCACCCTCACACCACACCACACCACACCTTTTAATTTCTATATATTGTGTTTGTCAAAATTGAAGATTAATTATCAAAAATTGTGAGCGCGTTTAATTCCATTGGAAGCATACATGTCTGGAAGAAGAGGAGGAGGAGGCGGAGGCGAAGGCGAAGGTGGAGGCCGAGGACGTTCGCCGGTAGAGGCATCATCATCATCCTCTTCAACTCCAAAGCGGCGGAGGCCTACTCCGGCGGAATTGGCTCCGACGCCGAGGCCCGGAATCGGAACACTTGGCCGGAAAGTATGGGTCAAGGCGAACCACTTCCTGGCCGAGGTCGCAGACAAACATCTCCGTCACTACCATGTAACTTGGTTGATTACTTCATGTTTTTAATTTGCATGCTAATTTTTAATCAAATTTTATTTTCGAATTTGGATTATGTCTTCAAATTTCAACTTATTAATTGAACTTGTATATAAGGATTAGTTTTATATAAAAGCAGAAATTTCCCTTGCACAAACTGGATTATGTATTTACTATTTCCTAACAAATAATCTAGCTGGTTTAAACACCAGAGACAACATAGGAATCAAACCCAACCATATTGGTAAGTTAGTTAGTCCATGTTTTTACTACTAAGGCCTAGCTACTTAATTCCTAGTACTATTTAATTTGCATGTTAATTTTTAATCAACTTTTATTTTTGAATTTGGATTATTTCATCTCGCGCCACCGCAAAAAATCAAAGTTTTAGCCACACATAATAATGTGTGGTAGATTATCCACACATAATTAAATATGCATGGGTAAATATATTAGACAAAATTTAAGTAGTAAATTGACATTTATTATGTGTGGGAAAAAAGATTTAGTCACATTCATCTCTTTTTTCTTGTTTTATATTTAAGCTTTGAAAATTGACATTTTTATGTGGCAAAGTAATAAAATTAGCAGCCACACATGGACGTGTATGTGTGGGTAAATATATTAAACAAATTTTGAGTAGCAATTGACATTCATTGTGTGTGGAAAAAAGATATATTCGCATTTTTATTTTATACTAGTATTTTTTATTTTATAGTTAAATTTTGGAAATTGATATTCTTACGTGGCAAATATAAAGAATTATCATCCACGCATAATTGAAGATTATATATGTGAGGGTAATGACAACCATTCCATTCCAGTTACATATTTTTTGTTTATTTTATTATTTTATTTTCTATTTAGTTATATTTTTTATTTTATTTTTAAAAACACATAATTACAAATCACCTCTGTGTGATTGATAATTCATATATTAAATGATTAAATTAACTACACACGATACAAGGCTATAAATTTTAAATCTTTATCGCGCGTGGAATTCCAAATCAATGTCTATAACTATTTAGTCACATTTAAAATTTTGTGATTAATTTAATTATTTTTCATATCCTAAATAATTTGTTTTTAGATTTTAATTAATGCTGAAAATAAATACTATTAACCACACATAAATACAATTTCACACATAGATACAATTACACACTTGTCATTAGTTATTAATATTAATTTTTTAATTTCTATTTGACCCTAACAGTAAC
This sequence comes from Salvia sclarea, assembly GCA_036873715.1. Lineage (NCBI taxonomy): Eukaryota > Viridiplantae > Streptophyta > Magnoliopsida > Lamiales > Lamiaceae > Salvia > Salvia sclarea. The sequence continues at coordinate 5,900 of JAYJMF010350445.1, forward strand.
TAATCCACTCAAGAAAAAAAATCAGCTCCGGCGCCGGTAGCTCATTGCCGCCGCTTCTCTCTCTCTAAAAACACAGCCTGTCGCCGCTTCTCTCTCGATCGAAAAATTCAGCACGTCGACGCTAGCTGCTAGGATGTCTTCAAATTTCAACTTATTAATTTAACTTGTATACAAGGATTAGTTTTATAAAGAACAGAAATTCCCTTGCACAAATTAGAGATTAGTAAACCAAAATCTTTAATCCGATTTTTATTTTTATTTTATTTTTATTTTTTTATTTTTATTTTATAATTTAGTTGATGGGCTGATGGCTGTTGAGACCATATCCCATATTAATTCTGTGTCTTAATATTTGCATATTTATGTCCTAAAAAATAATCTAGCTGGTTTAAACACCAAAATCATAGCCCAATCATATTGGAAAAACAGAAACACCGAGGAAAACAAAGCACAAAAATTTCAAACAGCAACCGCAAAAGATCAGCACAAACCATATTCTGTGTCTTTGTGCATATTTATTTATAAATATTGTCGCTAATGTTTAAATTAGGCTGTCATCTTTTCAAATTGAGTTCCTCAAGTAGTAGTATATATGATGCTACCAATCTAACTTCTAAGCGCAAATTTATTCCCTACCAACAGATACAAACATGAGAAGACTTTTCTAATTTATGTGAAAACTTATATACTTTAAGATTTTTTGATGAGTCATGATCTGTAATATATGGTTGTGTAGGTTTATATTCAACCTGAGGTGGCCTCGAAGGCCATAGGTAGGGAGATCATGAACCAAGTCGTTGCTACATATAAAGACTCACATCTTGGGGGAAGACTGTTGGCATATGATGGTGACAGAAGCTGCTATGTCGCCGGAGAATTGCCGTTTCAGTCCCAAGTCTTCTCCGTTGTGCTTGTGGACAATGATGGCCGGTCCAGGTGAGTATGATCATCATCTTCTTCAATATTTAGTAGTATAGTTGGAATTTATATATGTTTGTGTTGTGCATGTATGCAGGAGGGAGCGTAACTTCACGGTGTCGATCAAATACGCTTCAACACCGGATTTGCATCACCTGGAGCAATACATACATGGTAGACAAGTTGATCTGCCTCAAGAAACTCTGCAGTTATTAGATGTGGTTTTGAGTGATAAACCTTCCCAGAGGTATGTATATATATCTATATATGCATGTAGAATTGATCATTTGTGTGGATATTTATGGTTTGTCATCTTATTTCAGCTATGCAGAGGTTGGGAGGTCATTTTTCTCACCTAGGCTTGGTCAAACAGGGGAGCTTGGAAGTGGCCTAATCTATTGGAAAGGATTCTACCAAAGCCTTCGCCCGACACAAATGGGCCTCTCGCTCAACGTTAATATGTCTGCGAGAGCCTTCTTTGAACCTACCTCGCTTGTGGAATATGTGCTTAAGCATATCAACAGCGACGCGACTAGGAGGGGTTTGTCTCACCAAGATACTATTAAGGTACTTTTTTTGATGATTATGATTTCAACATCATATTTTAGTTGGTTTACATGGAATGCTCACTTTCTGTTTCTACTCTATAGGTGAAGGGAGCTTTGAAGGGGGTTAAGGTGGAGACAAAACATCTAGGTTACGTCAGACGCTACAGGATTTCGAGCATCACCACACAATCAATCCAACAGTTGAAGTAAGCTTTACTCTAGTTTGCATTTCTGTGTCCAAATAAGTATGGAGATCGAGTGTTGATGATTGTCACTGTAACCAGGTTTGCCATGGATGGCACGGGAGCTCAGATATCCGTCGAGGAATACTTCAGACAGAAGCACCGTGTTTCTCTACAATATCCATCTTTGCAGGCTGTTCAGGCAGGCAGTGATACAAAACCTACTTATCTCCCAATGGAGGTATATTCTTCTCTGTCGTATTTATTCTCTCAATTTTTTTGCCAGCTTAGTAAATCTATTTTTGCTAAATAGCTCTGTAGAATCGTTGAGGGTCAAAGATACTCCAAACGATTGGATCAAAGACAAGTTACTGCATTGCTGAGGGCGACCTGCCAACGCCCCCATGACCGGGAAAATTCAATCAAGCAGGCACGAATATAAAATGATGATGCTATCTCCGGTTTCCCTATGTTCTGTACTTGAGTTTTTCTGAACACTATTGATATCTGCAGATGGTTCGACACAACAATTACAACGAGGATGAGCTTGTGAACGGGGAATTTGGCATTAGCATTAGGCCTGAGATGACATCTATCGAGGCACGGGTGTTGGATCCTCCTAAGGTATGGTCGCTGGTCTATATTCTTTGTCGTCGTTTACCGTTCCTCATGTCTTTAACATTTGATTTTATCCAGCTGAGATATCATGATTCTAGTAGATATAGTCTTGTTGTGCCGAGTATGGGGCAGTGGAATATGATGAATAAGGTAATTATTTTTCATCACATTTAATATTTCTCTTAGTTATATTTATACTAAATTAAGCTTGTTTTTTTGTCTAGAAAATGGTTAACGGAGGAAAGCTTGAGTTCTGGGCTTGTATCAACTTCTCATCAAGGATGAACAAAAACACGACAGAGAGATTTTGCAATGATTTGATTGACACGTGTCGTGGGCAAGGGATGGTAAGTCTTGTTTCTTTTTACAGAATCAAACTAACTAAATATTATGTGGTTTTATCTAAGTCAACCTGTCATTGTCTCAGGAATGTAGCCGGGAAGCTGTAGTTATCCGTGATGTCCGTGATCCTCGTGCTAGTATTGAAGCGGCCTTGTTTGATATTCAGGCAGAGACCAGAAGAAGGATCAATGATCCTCGGAAACAACTGCAGTTGCTGATTGTTATTTTACCTGACAAAAGTGGTTCATACGGTTAGCTACTTACCTCTACTGGATTATGGAGTGTGAATTGTTGAATCAATATATATTCTTTGTTTATAAACAGGGACCATCAAAAGAGTGTGTGAAACCGAATTGGGTATTGTCACGCAGTGTTGCCAGCAGCAGAACTTAACGAAACCTAGTCATCAGCTCAAGCAGTATATGGAGAATGTCTCCCTTAAAATCAATGCCAAGGTATGTTGTAAAAGTTGATTTATAATACTTGATTACTTATTATAATTTTGTTTTTACTGCATGCCACGATTATGGTAGGTCGGAGGTCGCAATAACGTGTTGGACCAGGCACTGAAGAGGGACCTCCCCTACCTGACCGATTGCCCGACCATTATTTTTGGTGCAGATGTCACTCATCCTCAAACAGGAGAGGACTCAAGCCCCTCTATAGCTGCGGTATGCTATGACCTAATCTCGTTGATCGCCTTTCTTGGCTATGTAATAAAACGACGCTTATGTAGGTTGTTGCTTCAATGGACTGGCCCGAAGCAACCAAGTACAGAGCACTTGTTTCTGCCCAGGCCCATAGGGAAGAAATCATCCTGGATCTCTGTGACATGACTAGGTTAGTTGCCTACATTATTATTTCATATTTATTCATCTTTATCGACTAAGATTTTCCCGTTTTGCAGAGACCTCTTGGTGTCGTTCAACAAAGCCACTGGGTTGAAACCTAGGAGGATCATATTCTACAGGTTTGTTAGGTTCAAATTTGCGTTCACTTTAATTACTATATGGTGTTACTTCATTGTAGTAATTTTGTAGTTTTTGAAATGGCAGGGATGGTGTTGGTGAAGGACAATTCAGTCAGGTTCTCCTTCATGAAATGGATGCAATAAGGAAGGTATATCTGCATTAAATTTGTGCTTTCTCCCTTTTCCCTCTTGTGTAAACATTTCTTCGTAATGTGTTGATTTTCAGGCTTGTAAATCTGTTTGGGAAAATTATATGCCAAGAGTCACTTTCATTGTTGTGCAAAAGAGGCATAATACCCGCCTTTTTGCTGGAGAAAGGAGCGACACTGATAGGAGCGGCAACGTACTTCCAGGTATCGCTGATCTGTAATTAGGTTTGCTTTCCGCATCTCGTATTCCTCTATATATGAATGCCGTCGTGTTCTTCCAATTAGGAACTGTGGTCGACACCAAAATCTGCCATCCAACTCAGTTCGACTTCTACCTATGTAGCCATGCCGGGATCCAGGTATAACAACTTTCACGAAAAGAAGTTGGCAGAGATGCATAGCGATAGTGGCCTCACAATTTTGTTTCCGTGCAGGGTACTAGTCGTCCCACCCACTACCATGTGTTGTACGACGAGAATGGTTTTACTGCGGATGGTCTGCAAACACTAACATACAGTTTGTGCTACACGTGAGTACTCGCCTTGTCTCTTTAAATCACATCTTGCATAAGTAGTGTTTTATAACACGTGCAATGTCTCTTTTTTTTTTTCAGGTACGCTAGATGCACTCGATCGGTCTCTATAGGTTAGTACTCGGTTGTCTTTAGTTGAATTAATTTACTACTTCTGCAATGCTTGAAATAACACCTAGCTTACATTGTTTATCGCAGTTCCGCCTGCGTACTATGCCCATCTTGTAGCTTATCGTGCTCGTTACTACATTGAGGGCACCGATGTCTCGGACCGTGGCTCAACTTCGGATGCAGCTGGCACGAGTGCGACTCGGAGGAGGAACAGAGAGGTCAGGTCTCTGCCCACAATCAAAGACTGTGTCAAGGACGTGATGTTTTACGTCTGATTGGAATTTTCACAAGGATTAAGAAAAAACATTGGAACCGAAAACTATGGAAGCACTAAATTCTCTATTATTATGCTCATATTTGTTGAATTAAAGCTAGCTAGTGTGATTGGGACGGAGGGAACATATGATTTTGTGTCTACATTAGAAACTTACGTAGCTTGTGATCTCATTTCTCTGTTAATTTGAGATCTTGTTTATATTACTAACTACGTCACTAATATTTACTGCTGGTTATAAATAACTCCTTATTTGTGACAAATTTTAGTTATAGTAATGTCAAAATTGAATTCATTTACGGAAAAACATCGAAACAACTATGACATATATTTCTGTATTATTAAAAGTCTCGTTCAAAGATTAGTTGGAGGGTCAAAGCTAATACGAGATCTTACTTTCATCAAACATCTCATGAAACCATATTCATTCAAGATTTGGGAGACTCTGTCTATTTTTAATATTTTTGCTGGAATAATGTCTTATTATCATTTGATATGGTCCCCACTATTAGGATATTATTATGCTGTAACACCCTATTTTTATATTTCAAAAGATACAAACTCTCACTAACAAAAGAGGCGGAAGCGAACAAAGAAGCCGAATAATTTTTTTTTTTAAATAAAATAAATAAAAGAGGATTTAGTCGATTTATTATTTTGAATAGAATTACATAACAAAACCACTCCAACACCATGACCAAATAAAATTTACTCAAGACCTAGCATTGTTAAAGTAAAATAGATAGATACCAAGTTAAAAGTACTCCAATATAACACATAAAGGATTTTCCAAATGTTCAACTTA
>JAYJMF010350514.1:0-11333 GCA_036873715.1 Salvia sclarea
TGCTCTTTTCCATGCTCAAATCAAGCTAATTCATACTCATATTCATAATCTCTCAACTAGGGTTCATGTAGAGATTTGGGGAAAATCTAAATAAATCATAATTTGTTGGAATTCTATTCAAAATCATGCTTATTCATGCTTTTCTAGCAAATAACTATCATATAATTAAAAATAAAAATCATGTATTAATTCATAAAAAGGGGCGACAACTTCATGTATATAAAGAAGGATTTCTATCAATTTTTGGAAGTTAAAAACAAGAGAAATGGATTTATTTACCTCAAATATAGGGTTTTCTTCGATTTTATCATAAAAATCGGCTTGAAATTTGATTAATTGGAGCAAGAAATCCTTGGTTATGGAAGCTTGAAGTTTCGAAATTTTTAATAAGGAGTTGGAGGTTGATGAGAATGAATAGTGGTCTAAAAGTCATGACTTAATATTTATCTTACTTAATTAAAATAATTAAAAATCTCATCTTTATCCTTAGAAGCCTCTAGAGCTTCTAGATGCTTCTAGAAGGTCCCGTCTCGGGATTTGAGATTTTAATACTAGATGACTCGTCTCATTACAACGAGTCCACCGGTGAAAACCGTTCTCGATTCCGAGTCCGTTTCAATAAATTATGCGGACTTGAAAATACTGAATAATATTAATTAATCAAATTCTTTTCTAAAATAATATTTTTCTTATAAAATTTTTATAACATTCTCATCTATGTATCTTATAAAATAAATCACGACTGGTAGATTTTACTACAGTCGTCGGATTCTGAAATCGAATCTTGAATAAAAACTTAATTAATTATTATTGAAAATAAAATAAAATAAAATAAAATAATTATTTACTACTCTCCGTATCGACTGTTTACTATTCTAATGGAACTTCAAATTCCATTTTTCTATATTATCTAATAAATAAATATTTTCTCATCTGAGGGGTGTGCTTCGTCTGAATTAATTCTACTTCAAACTCCTTCTTTTATTATTAATATGGAATTAATAAATTCCACTTTCTTTTTGAACTAAATAATCATAATTTTTTAAACTCTTCATAATTGTATAAATATTATTCCTAAGGATGCTTTGCCCTCAATCACTTCTTGTATGCCCTAATCTCTGATCTTAAGTCTTAATCTCGGCTCTTAGGCCCTAATCTCGACTTAGGAAAATTCGGGGTGTTACACCTTATCATTCCAACATATATACATTTACACTAACTTGGTTGTACATTGCAACCAAGCCACAAACCCCTTTACACTTGTTACATTTTCACAAAACAGCTTACTTGACATTTTTATACGAAAATAGATTTTGGAATTGAAATAGATAGCTAGCCCACCTTCACCGGGGATCCTTAGCTAGCTTCCTATATTGAAGCAAAAATATATCACATATTTGCAATACAATATCATAACCATGATGATATGCATGCCCTAGTCATTTTCCATTTTCATATCTCAAATTTCAATCATGATTCTCTATACTTTTCAATCATCAAATTCAACCGCAATTATTCAACTTCCAACACAAAAATTCATTTAACACAATTTCTTAGCTCATTCCAAATTACCAATTTTACATGCCACATCAATACACCATTCATTAACCTCAATGGATCATTCTTATCTTAATGAAATACAAATAGAAATTCAAACACAATTTCACAATTCAATCATTCACAAATCATTTCAAATCTCCAAATATCATAACACAATCATTCAACTTCTCAAATAGCACAACATCTTAATCCACCATCAAAAAGTTTCAAAGGAATCACATTATCAAGATAAAGCATGAAAAGGATTAAATCATAACAATTACAAGCAATCACAGTTAGGCAGTTTAGTAATTGAATTATTAAAAATACTTATAATTATCCAATGAGTTTGAAATTTTACACATATACTCCTGAGGTCAGTAGATAAAACATGTTAAAATTTTAACTTAAGATAATTTCTAAAATTTGAGTTAGAAAAGATTTAGTAATCTAATTTCAAGAGAAAAGACAGTGTGTGTAGTGTTAGAAATAAATTTAAATAAAATAGTTATAGGTGAAATAAAATACTAGCGAAAATTCATATGGACAGAATACTGAAGAAAGAACTTGGGGTAAAAATCCCGAGTTTCATACAACTCACTGTTTCAAAACTGTTACCTTACAGTGACAGTTTTGAGCAGTGTTGGAAAAGAAATTTTGAAAAATATTTTTAGGCATAATAAATTCATGGAAAAATTACCAAAAATACTAGACACTCTATTTTAACTTGTGTAAAACGTTGAGACTCAAAACATGGTTTTAAGTCAGCTGAAAAAATCGTGTAAGAAGAGGACAGAAACTGAAAATTAGAACTTAAAATTACATGGCAACACTTTTACAAAGATTTCACCCACACTCTAGCAAATTTCCAAATTTCCAACCACACATCACAACCAAATCATGTAACACTCAAATCAACCGAATAGGGATATCATATCATTATCAAAATTAGTTTATGCAATTTAACACCTTAAACTCATCTCCAATTTATCACCCAACACAATCAACACAAGCTAAAGCATATAATTCCAAATATACACATCAACATCCTCCATCATCTTAGATCTACATATATATATACATCTTCCCACTTATACTTACAAGAAAACATATTAGAGCTCATCAAAATCACATATTCCTTAGATCTAAGCTAGATCTACACATGCAAGTCTATAGTCTCAACAAAAATGCCTCAAGTATTCATATCCTATATTAATTCCGTAATGAATATAAATACACATTTTACTTACTTGCCATGAGATGAGATGTCTTAACATTCATAAAGCATGATAGCACATATATAGGCTCATATAATCATACTCAACACAAGAACTTATTCACATAACCAATATGATATTAATCAAGCAATACACACAAGGTTCTATAGGATTTTATCAAGCAACATCATGTTATACATATCCAAGGTCAATTCCATTCTCAAAAGCAAGCAAAACATAATCATTCACATAAAACACACACTACTAGAAAAAAGGCCTAATACTACACTTCTGAGACATGTATAAGGAAATGCCTTCACAAGGACTCTATGACTACATTAAAAAATCGTGTGCCTAAAACTACACTTCGAATTAAAGAAGAAGTACAATAATACTTGGAGAATAATTCACGCACTTTTTTTCGGAAACCCAACTTTAAAGAAAAAAAAATAGTTGAATAAATTTCCGTAGCTAGTAAGATCTACATTTCAGTGCATTAATAACATTAAATATTAAGTAATATTCATGTACTCTAAAACTAGTATATATATTAAATTAATTTCTTTTATTCAACTTTTTTCCTTCTCTAGTAATGATATATTGTTTGGATTTTTTATATTCAATTGAAAAGTATTATTCATAATGATATTGTTTGGAGTATAATAATAATAATATTATTATTATTATTCACTTAATTTATATTTATTTAAAAATATGAGTGGATAGGTAATTGATGAAAATTTCAAATAAGAGAAAATAACCCGCGAGTCCGCGACTCTTAAACTTGCGCGCGGCCAGTGTTGAATCCACGATCTCCCACTTCTTCTTTCCCTCATTTATGTGATTCTCCTCAAACCCTAGAAACTTTCACAACCTGCTTTACTTCAATTAAGCTATTTTTTATGCGCATTAATAATTGTATAATCTTCGACAAAATTTGATTTCAGATGGAGGGTTCGAAGAAGAGGAAGCGGGCGTGACAGGAGCATGGATGGGGATAGAGGCCACCCACACCCGATAGAAGGACCGCGTTCGACTTTCATGTAGAATCAGAATTTTCCGACGAAGGAAGTAATTATTTTGTAAGTCCTTATCTATATACAAAATGATTTTACTAGATTTTGGTTATTTAATTGTTCCAGTAAAGAATTATATGGGTGTTTATTGCACAATGTCTTATAGTAACTCAATTGTGATGTACAATTAGCTTGAACTAATTTGGCAACAAAATTCACCAGCCTCATCGATCTCATGTTGGAATTTGTGTTAGTTTGATAACTTTATATTGGTTACTTGTGGTTTCCTCTCTTAGTTTTGTTTGATGCAGTGACCCTCAATAGAGAAGAAGGTAAAACTTATAAGTATAGAGTGAGAAATAAGATTTATGATTATTTTTTTCCTGATTTGATTTCTTTAATAGTATCTTGCTCATCCTTAGATCCTCTTGAAAGAGAGGGGTGTCGAGAAGGTGTATCGCTACTCAATTATTTGAAAGGTAAATCAAGCACTGAAAAGTGTTTGGCATTGCAGAGAGAGGTAGGAAATTGATTATGTACTATTTATGATCTTATTCTATAGCTATTTTTGAATATCTTAGTCTTATAATTGAGAATTTGAAATGTAATTGCAAGGTTTCCTTGGAAAGAAGGCCCGGCACTCTGCCTGTAAACTATGCTGGTAAACATTTACCATTATCAACTTTTTTCATTTGGGTAAATCTTATGTTGGAACGAGTAACATCAACAAAATTTAATTTCGTTTTAATTTATATTTGCTTGTAAATACATGTGTGGCAACTTGGAGTCTACTGAAGTTCTGCAGACATTACTTGTGTTATATATGGTGGCAATAAAGTAGATTATGGGCACTTTTTTAGACTGTCAACGTTATGTGAGTGACTATTGAATGCCAGTATGGTAAGTTGTAAATTTGAATTAATGAATTATTTCTTGATTGCTTAGCTCATTTAAGCTTTAAATTGGCATAATATACTGTATATTACCTATTGTTAATTAAGATTATGCTAGTATGAACTTCTAGTGGTTTATGATTTATGAAGGTTAAAAGTTGCTCCTTCTTTTTCAGCAATGGAGCTTGCTTTATCTCAGGAAAAGTTGACAACGAAAGATCATCAATTTGCACAGGTGCATTGGCCACAATACCTTATATTCATATTGGTTTTTGCTCTGTTTTGATAATCAAAGTGTCTATACTCGTCTTGTTATAAATTATGGAAGCGGCATCAGTTATGTCTGTTTCATTAACATATGTAGTTGATGAGAAGAATGATTCTTTTATAGAGGGATCAATTGTTGCTAAAAGAACTAGTAACTTTTGGTTGTATAAATTTGTTGATGAGAAGAATGATTCTTTTATTGAGGGATCAATTGTTGCTAAAAGAACTAGTAACTTTTGGTTGTATAAATTTGATTCTGTGTGATGGCAAACAATTATAAATATTAACAAGGATTGGTATTGTACTGATCAGTCAATATTTATTGTTGTGTTGTTTTTGAAGGATAGATAGAGTAGTTTTCATGGGTTGCATAGCTAGGAGCTAAACTTATTGCTTAAACATATTCTATGGAAAACTTGGTAAAAGAAAGTGTAGCAGCAGAGTGAAGTACCCATTGATCATGTGATTTAATATTGAATTTTGCTTATAATAACCCTTTGTTTGCAAGTCTTTGTTTATTTTATTTTATCAGATGCTATATTGAATTGGTATATTATATTATTTCAACTATTATCATGAGCTCATCTTTGATTTGTACAACTTTTTTATTTTTTTACATATTTTGTCATGTGCAGGTGGCATCCATTTTACATTTGAAGATTGATACTTTATGGTTATTTTGAAGCTACTACTGGATTGGATCGAAGCTTATTGTAGAAATAGAATTGTAGATTATAATATGTAAATTATAGTTCTTGTATGAAATTTAATTAGTAATACATTTGCGATACATTGTATCACTTGAGTCGGATGATTAATAGAAATTCTAATATAAAATTTTCAATTTTGGTGTTATTTGCTATTTTTATATTTATAGTGAGTTATAAACATAATTTAAAAAATAGTAGTATTACCAATTTAAATAAAAGAAAAATATAAAGATAATTGACATCGTATTTTTCACATTTGTAAAAGTAGTGTAGTTCTAGACCACATCTAAAGACACAAAAAACTGCAGTTACACGTATTGTGTGTTGACGGTGATTAGGTGTGGTAACAAGCAATTTGTAATGGCATTTGACCTTTCGTTACATTAATTTAGGACAGCTCGGAAAAGTGCCATAATAGGAAAAGTGCCATAATAAATAAATTGTTGTGACATTTTCCAATGTAGTAACAAGTCAATTTTCTAGTAGTGACATGTTCTAGGTGAGGTTTCAAAAGAGGACAGAATAGCCTTTAATTTATTTAAAATACTTATACTCGTCCAATTGACTTGAAATTTTAGACTTAGGTCACTGACCTCATTATGTAAAACATATAAAAATTTCGAATAAGGATCATGTCTACAACTTGAATTATAAAACAATCATTGTTCTATTTTCTGAAAATATGACAGATTCGGCAGAGGTTGGAAAACGTTTTGACAAAAATATTTTTAGGCTGAAATAAATTCTGGAAAAATTACCACTAATACTAGACTCACTAAGGAACATATGATAAAAGTTTCAGAAGAAAATATGAAGATTTGGATCGCCGGAAAACTCATGGAAGTTCAGGTCAGAACCTGAAAATTGGGCAGTTAATTTTTGAAAATGATTTTGACTCTTGAAAACACATTTTTGGCCCTTAACTCCAAGTTTTCAAAAAATACACATAACAATTATATAGAAAACATTTTCATACACAACAAATTATCTAACTCATCTCAAGAACACATCAACCAAATACATCATCAACACGTATCAAATAAACCACATAATTATCACATAAGGCTCAAAATATAATTAAAATTCCAACAAGAACATATTTTGGCACATCATACCTATAAATCAAGTAGAGACATATACATTCACACATAGAGCAATAATATATCACATAAGCAAGACAACAACAAGAATATCATAGATCTAACATGCAAGCTAATAAGTCATCCTAGTTATGCTCCTAGAGATGTTTTTCACCTAGTCCTTGGTATGCATGTTGATGATGCAAGAGAGGATGACACAAACCTCAAAGGTTGTGAGTGAGAGGAATAAGAGAAAGAGATGAGGCGATGGCGGTGGTGTGGTGGCGGCGACGGCTACGGCGGCTTCGGGCTCGGCCGTGGCTTCTTGCTCCTCGTCGGGTGACTCCTTGACCGAAGCTTGGAGAGGAGATGGAGGCTAGGTTGTGAGGAAGGAATGATATGGTGGTGTGAAGTTTGAAAGGGAAGAAGATGATGGTTGAGCTTGGTATTGGAGGTAAGATGGTGAATGGAAGCTTGGGAGGATTTTTTGAGTGAAAATGGAAAATGGATCTTTGGAATTGGAGTGTAAAGAGAGGTGAGAGATATGAGAGCTAGAGAGAGTGATGTTGGATGAATGAATTGATAATGAAGAAGAAAGGCTTTATTTATACTAATGGATATTTAGTCATGCTAATGGAATGAGTGACACCTATGCTATTGAGGTGTTGGCTTCACAAAATGCCAACAAAAATATGATAATTAAATATGCTAATGAGATTTTAAAATGGGATGAGTAAATATGTGTGTACTATTTTTCCACTAATTAAAAATGAGGAAAAATAAAATATGATGATGAAATGCATATGGGAATTAATTCAAATAAATAAATGATGATGATATGAAAGTGGGAAAAAAAAATATAGGATATGTAAGTGTGGTGTAAGGAATAATGGGTAGAATAAGGTGAGGGGGTGTTGCCATATGGCCAAAAGGAAATGAAAAAGGGAAGATTTGAATTTGTATAAGGTAGGATTTTATGGAGAAATGAAAAAGATAATTTATGGGGATGGAGAAGAATAATATAGGTATTGGTGTGTGGGTGTGTGTTTCGAAATATGTGTGTGTGTGTATATATATATATATATATATATATATGTGTGTGTGTGTGTGTGTGTGTGTGTGTGTGTGTGTGTAGGCATGTGGGTTTGAAATAATTAAAACAGAGATGTAATGTGATGTTTGGGAATTTAATTAATAATATGGAATAAAATATGTGGAAGGATAAATGATGGAAGAAAAATATGAGATGGGAAAATATATATATATATAACCGTGTGTGTGTATAGTGTAGAGATGGAAAATAATTTTATTATACACATGGTTTTGGGAAATAATACCATGGTTTTAAATATATATGAAAATATGGAAAGAATTATTATGGAAGAAGATAATGAATAGAATTAATTAAAATTAGAATAATGGAATAAGAAGCATGATGTCTGAAATGGAGAGAAAGTCAAAGTTGATGTGTCAAGGGTTGGGAACAAGGCCAAGTGAGGTGGCATGCTAGAATGAAGGCAAACTTGATTAAAAATAAGATTTTATGCAATTTTAATAAATTATATTGTGTAAAATAAATAAATAATGAATGAGATGATTCCCATGTGTTTGAATAAAATATGATTGGAAAAAAAAATAGAAATTATATATACATATATGTGTGTGTAGGCGTGTAGTGGGTGTGTTATGCCCAATTAATTTATTTGGTCACATGATCCAATATTAATCATATATTATAAAAGGAAATATGATATAAAATAAATATGATATGATGATTAAATAAATGATGATGCTTTATAAAATAAATAAGGGAATAGGTGTATGAAATGAGAATAATATGCATGATATAATATGGCTTCTAAGTTATTGGGATATAGCTCATAAATAGCCTAGGTTCACTATATATAGTCCAAAATAATACTATGGCAATTAAAATCATATAGACATTTAATTCACATATTCCAATAACCTAAATTGGATAGTGCAATTTTAAATGAACAAATAATAATAAGCACATAATCATATCAGCAATTTAAATAAAAGAATTTAAATAATGCACATTGAAGGGCAAAGAAGGAAAAGTTTTAAAAATCTCGTATTTTTTAGCTGCCTGCTTTATGCGGGCTGCTACATAATAGTAACCCAAAAGTCGAGAATGTTACTATTTCTCAATTTACATGCCAAAATTGGAGAACCCCGATTTTGATAACATGAGTAACGAACCAATAATCGAGAAGTCTAATAAAACGAGTTTCATTTGAAACGGAGGTTAATAAGATATCTATGTGAAAAGTCAATAAATAATTTTCTCAATTTGCGTGAAGCTTGATCGATAAACCTGATTATGGATGAACGAGAGCAAGTATCTCGATACTTAATGACCAAGTAATCCCGACACTTGGTGATATTTATGCTCGTCGCGCGAAAGACGAGAAAAACAGAAGCAAAACTTATCTAATTCGAGCGCAGATTGAGGCGATGACACGTGTGGCACCCTTTAGGCCACAAGTTGAGATATTACTTAGGCTAAATATCAGCCATAACACACCGTTATTGGTGGTGTTTGGCCGTGAGCTATGTGGGAAAAAATAGAGGAGATTTCAAAGTTCAAACGTTCCGAATCCGTAGCGAGGTAGGCTTCGTCCCTACGCATGTTTATACGGTTCGATTTTAGGATTTGAGCATGTTAGGAAAAGCATGAGGTCTCGTTTTTCGTCGTCTAACGACTTCTATGCTTTAAGTTCGAGAACTAAGTATGTTTGCACGCTTAATGGGTATGTGAATCTCGAGTTTGAGATATATCCAAGCATGTTTGCTTTCGATGATTTATTCAAGTTCGATTATCTATGTGATCTCGATGTTTCTTGGAGAAATCGAGTAGAGAAGTATGTATCTAGGATAAATGCGAGCATGATATATTTAATCGAGAATTAATGGAGCATGTTTAGGAAAAGGGTAGAGAGGGTCGAATTTTTAAGCTTCCGGATTTATATTTTCCGGATTTTATCTGATGATTTTGAGTTCATATATGTGATGTTGGGTATGATTAGAGCATGTTATGAATCTATCGGATTTTTCGACAACGTGCAAAAAAAACCTAAAAAGTGACTGACCCTATGCATGCCCGTATCCCATCTCTCGATTTTTATTTTCAAAGTATGATTTTATATTTGAACTCGTGAGCATGAATATATGTTAATATGAATTTATCGGATTTTTCCGTTAAGTATTCAAGAAGTTGAAAATGGTAAGTAGGCGTTTATTTTGTTAAAGCATGAGAAATCTTTCGTATGATTTTCGTATGTGAATTATTTTTGCAAATTATGTTTTATAAGCATGAATAAATGTTAAAATGATTTTCTCGGATTTTTCCGTTAAGTTTTAAAGATTTTCAAAAAAAGTAAGTAGTCGTTCTCTCATTAGAACGTGAATTACGAGACGTATGATTTTCGTATGAGATTTATTAACTCATATTATGATTTAGGAGCATGATTTAAGTCTCCCGAGAATTTAATAGATTTTTCACGCGAGAACTTAGACGAGTCATGAAAGGGCAGTGTGGTCTTAGCCTCGAGTTTTGATTTCCGTCGATCTCATTGAACGTAAAATGTCACATTTAGTCTCTGGGGCACATTTTACAATGATAGGTTTAACGAAGAACGTATGAGCATGAATAGGAATCTTTCCCGTTTATGTGATTTATCCGAAGTTGGTCGTTCGGAAACTTGAATAATGTTATGTAATGTTTTATGTGACGAATGTGCCTTAGCAATTATTTAAAGCTTTGTATTAAAATTTCATGCGGAACAGATGTGTTATGATCCTAGACGAGCATGAGTGTCGTTAAGAATTAATTGTGATGCGTGTTTATTTTTGGTATAAGCATGGACCATGTCCCCTGTTATGATTAATGCACTTTAATTTCGGTCTAAGCATGGATCATATACCCTGTTATGTTTATCGCCTAGTAAAATATGGTATTCGCTGATAGTTAAGATATCTTAGAACCGAAGGTTCTAAGTGAGAGTCGTAACCCGACTTAATTTACTAATAAGATAAAAGCCGAGAACTCTTCTCGAGTTCGCTTATAAAATGAATTAGAACTAAGTAAGTTCTAATAAGAGATAGTAGCTTTGCTACGCCCCAAAAGTAGGATACGAGTTTCATCTCGTTTTCCATTAAGAAACCAAGATAAGTATAATTTCACGAAGATGAGCATTAAGTTAAGTTATGGATTTTTCCCAAAAGACGAGAAGCGATGCTTCATGTAGCAACCCGGCACCCCACCCTATGCGGAAATGCCGAAACTGCCACAGGGGAAAGGGGGAAGTGAAGAAATCTTGATTTACTAAAAGATTTAAGAAATACAAATTTTCATTTATTTATTTTTTGGATAAAGTGGTTTGTATTTTTACCAAAAAGGGTTTTTAAAGCAACAATTAATATCATACTTTATTTAAAATATAAACTTATAAATTAACAATTAAAGAGAATATCTTCTCATATATATAAGTTTAATAAAATAACATTTAGAAATAGATCATCTTTGGCAGCGGAAGTCTTACATGGTAACATAAGATAATATAGAGTATGAGTTTTGAAATAGTAAAAC
>JAYJMF010350535.1:0-11330 GCA_036873715.1 Salvia sclarea
CTTATTCGTATGATTGTATGCGCTTGTTCATAGATTTTGTACCCTTATTCATGTAACTCAATTCTCACTGAAATGGGACATTCTCAATCTAATGCACCCATATATATATAGGCGGAGGTTCAAATGAGAACCTCATTTTACATGGAGAATGAAGAACCATTTCTATCCATCCATCTTATAGATCAATGACTAGTATTAATTTGATAGATTAATGGTTGTAGATTTAATATAGGGATAGTTTAGTCGTTTCATTTTTTCTATAACTGCTCTAATGCTAAAATTAAGGGATTCATTATCCTACCAATTAATTTTCCGGTCTCTACTTTCTATTCAAAAACATTTCTTTTCGATCAACATAGTAAATAAATGGGTAATTAGATTGAAAAAAAAAGTCGTACATATACCAATTTTACATACTATTTCGAATAATTAAAAATTAGATTAGCAACTAACTTTATACACACATATATATAATTGTGTGTGCATTCAAGAATTACAAAAGTACAAAATATATATAGAATATTTTTATTGCATTTTTGGGTTTTGGTCGAGAGTTGTCTTTGATGATTGATTTATTCTTCTGTTCTTTTTCTTGTTCATCCACTCACCTTTCAACAATTAATTTGTTTAATTACCTATCCATAAAATCGGTAGATTAGTTGGGTTGCCTTAATTAAAAATGATTGGAATGACTTCTTACTACTTTTAGGATGTACGTGGATTCATAAATCTCAAATCTCATTCTATAATTAAATATTTGTATTAAATTATTCAAGACGAAACTGCACACAACATGATAACGACATGCACCGTAAAATATTCTTTATTATTAGCATCGGGAAATTGTTTTAAATATTTTAGGTTTTACCATAGCATCTAAATTGTTATAAACTTCCTATTGTGTTTAATTTTTTTACTAATTCAAACAATATCTAAATTATAAATTTGGTATACGATGAATTGATAAATTTAAATTCTCATTCTAAATGTATTTACATTAAATTATTTCGAACCGCACAATGTGCATTTCAGATCTGCACATAATGTGATAACGACATGCACTGTTAAAAAATGCAGATCGGATAAAACGTTATATAGACCTGCACAACATATACCATTTCATAAAGAGTGTCACAAATTGAGAGAAGAAACCAACAAAACAGAGCAACAAAGATTCTCGAAAATGCTGCAAAAAACCCTTCGCAAAATCTTGACTTTTGTGATGCATAGTTGAATTTTCCATTTGATTCAAATGTATTTTCAGATTATGCTAAATTCCAAATCATAAAGGCACCTGCCACTTGAAGTCCGCTACAAATCCATTAACAAAGATGTTGTCGAGCTAATGTGAAGAAATCACCAGAACTTATCTGCAGACTCACGTTGCCAAATGAGTTTCTTTCGTTTCTTTATTGTTAATTCATTCTCTACCTTCCTTATTAATGTCATCATAACTATAGGAGGCATTTTAGGAAAATAAAACAATCGACAACTTTTACCAAGTTTGCCCTTTTTAATTATTTTCTTATTTGAATTGTTAAATCTCACAACTTTTAGCCAAGATCTGGACCGTTTATTTTTTTTTTTATTGAATGACTTTGATTGATTCTCCAGTTCTCATCTTAAGAGTGATTTTTATTATAACCATATCCTAAATATATATAGGGATTGGTTTAGGTAGAAATAATAAATTTTTGTAGAAAATAGAAATGAATATGGGTCATTCTATTAAGAAATACTAATAACTATTTCATTACTCTTGAAAATCATCACATTTCGTTGAAATACTTTAGTATAGAAGGCTAATCTATTCGGAAGTTGCACATGATGTGGGTGGATGAGTGGATCATGGATGTGTACATCAACAAATAAGCCTGCACCATCCAAATTTCTTTTTGTACCATTATATATCCTTTCTAGAGCACTAATATTCTGTCAGTTATTACTACTTCCATCTCCAAAGATTTTTATTTGAGATTGAATTTTATCTCTGAATACATGTCATATTTCAAAATTAATTTATAAAAGAATATCAAACTTCTCATTTTATCTTTGTTGTCAATCAAACTCTTTACTTATTTAATAGTACTAATAAATAAATAGAGATAAAATTGCAAACTTTCTTAGTACATACATACATATTATAACAGGATGTGATACTTATTGAATTACAAACATATATAGATAAATAAATCTGGAGATAGTCATGTATCTTTGAGAGAAATGGGAGCCCAAAACAGAAGTGAAAGCAACAAGAGATTAGGAAGGACGATGGGAATGAAGGGATTGACGTCATTCCCGAGCCTTCTCCTTCTGAATCTGGACCTCACATAGCTTCTCCTCTCCTCTTCTCCCCAGTCGCCCGCCGCCAGCCCTTTCGCCAAATTCAGCGGCGGAGGCAATTGGTAGGGGCATTTGCACCGCCACGAGGTCTCCGGCAGCCCAAATCTGCAGCCCCTTTTAACGAACTGAGAGAAGGCCCACCTCAGCAGTGAGGCGGAGCGCCGGCAGAGGAGCGGAGGGTAGTCCCAGTTGAGGTAGCAGGGGATTTGGGTGGCGATGAACAGCTGCGAGTGGAGCGGCGGCGCGTGAGTTGGGCTTGTTAGGATGTGAGTCAGCGCGTGGAGCTTTTGCTCCCAACTTGTATTATCCATATATCGTGTCGTGCGTGGTTCGTGTGAGACTTAGATAGGAATAAGGATGGACCTCTTAATTAATTAATTTGCTACAATATGACTGCCATCTGCCTCCCTTATATTTCATTGCAGCAAAAAGGGCGAAACCCTCACCCTCAGGGCCTCCATACTCCCGGTCCGACAGTCTGTATGGGGGTATTAAATCATGGTACTCAGCGGTCCATTAGGTAGGAGGCCTCACCTGGTGACCAGCACACAAGGAGCCATTCCTCAGCAAGGAGGAAATGCAACTCCCACACTGCGACTGCCAGGGATTGAACCAAGCTCATCGCAGCAAATCTGCCACCAGGAACCAACTGAGCTGCCCATGCGGACACCTCCCTTATTTCATGATAATACATTGGTAGTGGTATATGTTACCAAAATAAATACTTCAAAGATACACACCCAATACGCCTTACATTGTTCATCATCACGTGATTTTTGTATGGAGACGCCGTCAACACAGATGTTTTTCACTAATAATTTTAATTACATCTAAATTAAAAATAAGCGACTTATTTATTTATAGGCATATGATTTACATGAAGTTTGAGCCTAGTTTGGTTTTTAACACAAACTTTAAAATTTGTCAAAATAACACATGAACTTTAAACTTGTTTGGTATTTAGCATGGAATAAAATTATCCTCAAATAAAAAATGACATGGCAAATTAAAATTGAGGTGGCAAAAATAAAATGTATTTTTTTCTCCACCTCAACAAAATTTCTTCCACATCATCTCTTCTTCCTCCGACGCCCTCTCCGCCGATAACAGTCGCCTCTTTCTCCTCTTCTCCGCCCTAACACAGTAAAAACCTTAACCCCAATACTAGAAAAATGGAGATAGATAGACCCCATTTCCGCACCACCAGCTCTGGCAGTAGCGCCAGCTCCAGCGAGCTCTTGATCTGCCTCACTTCTCGTCTCTCCTCCTCCTCTATAAAGCTCTCCAAATCCATCCTCCGCCCCACCCACGGCGGCGCCCCCCCCCCTCCCTCGGCCGCCGTCTTCGCCCCAACGGCAGCCTCAAGTCCTCCCAGGGCCTCGCCTCCCCCTTCTTTCCCACCGCCGGCAAGAAGCGCGGCTGCGCTGGCTTCGACAACCCCGAGCCCTCCTCCCCCAAAGTTACCTGCATCGGCCAGGTCAGAGTCAAAACCAAGAAAAAACCGCAGCCCTCCAAACGCCGCAGCGCCGAAGTCAACTTTAGAAAACCGACGGCGATTATCCGCCGCCGCCACCGCTGCCAGAGCACCGAAATCAGAGATGGGTGCATCTCCCAATCTCGATTTGCGAGGCACTGCGGACATTTGGCGAAGAACTCAGCTGCTTATTCCCCTACCGGAGCTCCTACTTCTCGACGAGCGAGAGCGAGAAGCATCGGAGCGGCAGCGACTATGGGTGTGGCGCCGTTTTTTCGCGGTGGCTGGTGGCGGTGAACGACGGGGAGGGAGGGCGGAGATGAGAGATCGAGCTGGTGGTTGACGGCGAAGATGAAGTGGAAGAGAGGAGGGTCTCGATGAGGAGCTCGAGGAGGCATGTGGTTGAAGATATTGAAGTGAGAGATGATCGGATTGAGATGAAGGGGAGGAGTTTGGAGAAGGAGGGAGAGGCGACTGTTATTGGCGGAGAGGGCGTCGAAGGAAGAAGAGGTAAGGTGGAAGAAATTTTGTTGAGATGGAGAAAAAAATACATTTTATTTTTGCCACCTCAATTTTAATTTGCCATGTCATTTTTGTTTTGAGGATAATTTTATTCCATGCTAAATACCAAACAAGTTTAAAGTTCATGTATTATTCGACAAATTTTAAAGTTTGTGTTAAAAACAAAACTTGGCTCAAACATCATGTATTTACATGTTCTTGGAGTTATTATTTAACTCTAATTATTTGTTTATTGTTTTGTTCTTTCTTCACTTATTTTTGTGTAGGAATTGGTCAAGATGGTTCCTACATTTGTGGACTCAAAATGTATTAAATCGGTTGAGCTTGGAAGTGGGAAGAATAATTCGGTTGAGCTCAATTTGCAGCTACTATCAAGGTGGAGTGGAGTGGAAGAGGTCAAAGTTGTTCCTAGAATTAAGGAACAACCTAGTCAACTAATAACCAACTAATCCACTACCTCAACCACCAACAAACCCACGTTCAGCTGCTTGGTGCAGAGTTATGGACCAGTTATAAATACTTGAAGACATCTTGAAGGAAGGGGCAGAACGCAGAGCAAAAAATCGAGATCTATCAAAAGATATGTGTCTGTCGATGAGAGTGTTTTCGCAACAGTCCTTACAACATCTCGTATCTTGTTATGTAGTTCTTTTAATTACAGTGTTTTGTCACGAGAGGTGTGAAGAATGTTTTAATATTTTACACTCACCGAAATTGAGAGATATCTGACTTTTACTACGAGTGTTAGGTTTAGTGTTGAGTGAACATCATACACAACAGTCGTAGTTGTTTTGTAAGGTTCTTGAGCTTCCTGCTCTTGAATTGAGTTTCATTTGTATTCTATAGGTAGTTTTGTGCACCTTGAAGTTAACAAGGTTGTACGTTACAGTGTGTAACTTTTCATACCTATAGTTGAGTTTTCGCCATACGGCACTGTGCAGGTTATATTCATATAATCTGCACAAAAATCATTTAGTGTGTTTTTCTTTTTCGTTCACAGTTTTTTTTATTCTGCTGCAAAAATACTCTGTGTGCCTGGTGCTGTTGTCCCAACACCAGACACAACATCCATCTCAGTGGAAGTAACTCTTTCATTATTGAAAAGTGTAAAAGTAATGTAAATAAATATTAAAATATGGGTAATAAAGTGAAATAGAGTGTGGGACCATGTCCAAAAGTAGGAGTGCATAATCTTTGTGGACGTCCCAAAATGGCAAAAAGTGCATTATCTTCGTGGACGGAGGGAGTATAATATTTACTGATATCTCTTTCCCCATCTATTTTATAACATGTGTCAATAAAGTGGAACTTGATTATTTAGTCATTTAGATAGCTACACTGATAGATGGCAAAATAATCAAACTTATATTATATTTTTCAATTACTTTTATAAATTGTTGTTTGTGTTTTTTTTTTTTTTTTAAAAAAAAAAGAGTGGCAAAAAATCATTGATGAATGATGAGGATAGTTTTAGGTGGTGTTATATTTTCTATCTACCCTCCTGACAAAAGCTAGCTGTATATATTGGACTTTCGTGTGTCACGCGCCTTTCTACTATTGACTTCAAGTTTCTATTGACTCTATATCTTTGTACAGCACTAAAGATTAATTATGAATGGATAATTCGATTTATAGTTCTCACTTTACTCATTATAATCTCCTATCTATAATAGATAAAAATTAATTATGAATTTACCATTTGATCCCGCCCATAGTCCCCCAAATTAACTACTTTTTAAATAATTAATGAGTGACTCTATAGTCTTTTCATAGAAATACGTACTTATGTACTAATGTAGTATCTTTTTCGAGTGCCGTTGGCCTTTCATTTCTTGATTAATCTTCATTTTTTCTATTTAAATCCAAACAACGTAAGAGCACGACCCATTAAGACCATTATACTCATATCCAGTAAAGCTTATATAAGTCTAGATCCTCTATTATATTTGTGTTTGTGTGACATTTTTTATTGCAATTATAAATATGACAGAGATTAATAATTTAGGATTTGAAATTTATAGTGTAAATTCTTTACCAGCATTAGTTCAGGCCTATTAATCTCATCAAGACTTTGTATTCACACAGAAAGGATAAGGAAACAAGTGATAAGTGTCCAAGAAAATTTGTGGTGCATAATTAAGATTGTTTGGTAGCATATGGTTGGGCCTATTATTGTTGTGACTGCCGACTGCAGGCGTTTGGATTAATTATCACATGGCTGGTGGCCCCTTTGTAACAAATAAATGAATACAAAATGAAATGTTTTTCTTTTGTTGGCTCGAATTCTGATTTTTATTTTTAGTAAACAAATATAATTTTGACTCATACTTTTCTCATCACAAAAAACTCCATAGACTATTAGGTATTTAGAGTAAAAGTTTTTTTTTCAATTATAAAAAGAAAACATTTCAAATACAATTTAGTGACAATATCCTTTAATAGTCATTTTGAATAGTGAAAAAATAATTCTGACCACAAATAAAAAAGTGTATTAATTTTAGCTATTTCCATGAAAAATATTTTTAGGAAAAAAAAAGACACTTATGCCCTTTTAGAAAAAAATATAATACGAAATTATACCAATTGCGCGTCTTAGTGTAACTTTCACGATGACACGAAATAATACGCAATTTCGCATGATACTTCAGCACGTGAAACTAGATGTTAATTTCGTGTCTTAGTATAATTTACACTATAATGCGAAATTAATATCCAATTGCGTGTCTTAGAGTAATTTTCACTAAATTGCACATCATTATTTTCATATCATATACAAAAGGGCAATTTGGGAAAGAATGGTTAGAATCATTATTTTTTTATCTTTGTGATTAGAATCATTTTTTTACTATCCAAAGAGACTGATTTAGTTTTTGTCTCTACAATTTATGGGCACTTCTAAAACCAATTGCACTACAAAAGTTTCATAATTCTCCAACCAAAAATTGAAAACTTTCTTATCTAAAAAAATCATTAATAAAAATAATCTCAAATAAAATAGGGCAATCCATCAGAACCCAAGGCTACCCCATATCCAAGTGCAGTAGGCCCACTTTGAAGTTGGGCTGAATTCTCGTCAAACCCAAATATCCACCAGAAACTATATATTAGCCCATAATATTATGGTCTTATTTCATTACTCTTCCATATATTTATCCAGTCAATAAATATTACTGAACAATACTATCCACTATCACATTATGATTATTTCATATAAAATCTATCTAGTCTCGACAAATATTAGTTCATCAACACCAAACATCTATTAATTTCCAAGAAAAACACCACCATCACAAAGTAATATTTTTATTTTTTTTTTAATTTTTGCTAAATTAGTACATAAATTTAAAGGCCGCGTCACAGAGGACTCGAACCCGAGACCTTTGGCCCTCAAAGTAATATTTTTGGTATAACTAAAGATTGATTATATTAAATTATACTCCTATATAACATGGAAAGAAACAATGCATAAATAAATACGATATTATTCACACAGCAACAGTCTACTCTACTGGGCCTTATTCACTTTCTGAATTGATTTAGATTGATATTATAATGGGCCGAAAACTGTGGGCTGGTTCATGAGCTGAGCCCAATATTTAAATGTAACAGTAATTATATACTAACCTCTTCCCAAATGACTGTTTTTCATGTAATTGTTGTGAATTATTCTCTGTTGTTAATATGTAGTTTGCCTGGTTGAGAAAATTGAGTGACTTGGAATTCTTGTTTTCCTGCTTCCATCCACAGAGATGGGGAAAGGTCGGATAATAACATTTTGATTGGTGACTTCTCTCTAGAAAAAATTGACAATGCATAATATAACAACCATAAATGTGTCTCACAGAATTTTTTGATTGAGAAGGGAAATGAAACTGTTGCAGAATATCTCTAAAAAGCAAAGAAAGAATGGCAGAGAAAGTGTACAAAATGGTAAAGTAGTAAATACAGTTTTAATTTACTTGCAAGGAAAATTATAACATTCAGTTTAAGAAGCTCCAAACATGGATTAAGAAAACCTCTTTAGTAAAATCTCTTTGGATACAAGAACATTTCCATCCTCTGGCCTCCTTCAATTTGGATCATCATCATCATCATCTCCATAAATCTCAAATCTGAAATCACAAAGATACAGCCAAAGACATAACAGTTTAAATGGCATGTTTAAACCATGTAGCTCCTAAATTATATCTCAAGGGATTGTTAGTACCTGTTGGAAACTTGAAGAGTGTTTCCCAAATCTTCTTGTTCCTGTCGTATTTGTTCAACCGACTCCACTAGAGACTTTTTGGCATAGCCCTCTCCACTGATCAGTTCAAGAGTTGGAATATCTCCAATATCATTTGGAATCCCATTGAGATCCTCACAATAATCAATTAGCAGCTGTTTCAGCCTTGGGAAATGGCTTCTTTCAGTTATCCAGTTCTCCAACCTCAAAGATGTAAGTAGAAGAACCTCCAGCGCCGGAAAAGCTCCTTCAGTCGTTTCCCATGTGCTGTCACCGAATTTACAAAATTTAAGTTTAAGCACTTGAAGATTTGGCAATGAACCAACAGCAAAGATCTCGTCCCAAGAAGGAAGCTTCAACTGCTGCAAAATCAACTTTCTCAGACTCCTAGGAAAAGGATTCTTAGGCCATGCTCCTAACCATTTACATCGAAATATTTTCAAACTCTCGAGTCGGTGCAGATGTACCAAATCCCTCAGACAAGCTTCATCGTCAACAGGATCACCTTGAGAACATTCCATCTTTAACTTTTTCATGTTTGGCATCATTTTGAAGATCCTTTCCATGCAAAACTCATGTGATACATAGGAAAGTGTTTGTAGGTTTTCTAGAGGACAGGCTGATTCTTCTGGATACTCAAACAGAATAATGCCTCGAAAGTGAACATGTCTTAGTTGTGACATGCACCACGTGATACGAAGATTAGGATATACTATAAATTTATACTGTTCTTCACGGATGATTAAGGTTTGTAGATTTTGAAGCATTAATAAAGATGTAGGAATAGCTCCATAAGATCTAATAGCAAAGTACCTTAAATGAAATAGCTCATCCAGATGCTCCAGTTTTGATAACTCGTAGAGATCAACGGGTTCTGCATCCAACACCCTCAGCAATCTCACACCTTCGAGAAAGTCCCGTCTCCCAGCCTCATGATACCGCGAGCATTTGATGGAACGGATGGTTGAG
Organism: Salvia sclarea; assembly: GCA_036873715.1. Classification (NCBI taxonomy): domain Eukaryota; kingdom Viridiplantae; phylum Streptophyta; class Magnoliopsida; order Lamiales; family Lamiaceae; genus Salvia; species Salvia sclarea. The sequence continues at coordinate 9,534 of JAYJMF010350535.1, forward strand.
CCGCGTAGGCTTGAAAAGAGCTCTAGAGTAGAAGAATCAACACTTACACAACGTTGATTTCTTACGTTTTCAATAAAACTCTCCTTTTCAATACGCCGATCCATCATATTCAAGAAAAAATTACTTTCGTGGGATTTTCTTATGCACAAGTCCCGCATAAGATCATGAAGGCTGCAACTTTTGATTCTCCCATCCCATTTCCTCTCCGTGACCAAAACAAGATTTCTCTTCACGAGTTCCTCTAAACATTGTTCTGCGACTTTTTCAAAGCTATTGGACTCTGTTGGAGATTTGATAAAGCCCTCAGCTATCCATAATCTGATGAGTTTCTTTACATGGATCTTATGATCTTCCGGGAAGGAACCCATGTACAAGAAACATGGCCTCAAATATTGAGGTAATTGGACGTAGCTCAAAGAGAGTATCTCTTCAATTTCTGCAGTTTGTGCAGACTTCACATTTTCTGCAATCTCCAGCCATGAAGTTTGATTCTTACTGATTGTGGATAGAAGTCCTGCAATCACTACAATTGCAAGGGGCAATCCTTTGCAGCCTTTTGCAATCTCCTTCCCAATATATTCTAATTCAAAAGGATAATCTTCATTTGCAAACACCTTCTGCTTGAACAACTCCCAACTCTGATCTGCATTCAGCAAGCTCATCTCATGAAGCTTGCTTGAAGCATCTGGATAAGAAGCCACGTCAGATAACCTTGTAGTTAGCAAAATACGACTTCCATTACCATCGTCTGGGAATACCCTTCTAACAACATCCCATGCTTCACTGCTCCAAATATCATCCAACACAACTAAATATTTCCTCCACTTCAAAACTTTGTACACTTTTTCATCATCGCTTTGTCCTTTTACATCTTTGCTGCATTCTTTCAAGGACTCCAGAATGCTTGAGAAAATCCTCTCTGCACTGTAATCTTGTGATATTGTAACCCAAACACGAATCATAAAATACTCCACAATTAGTGGATCGTTATAGACATTTCTGGCAAGAGTCGTTTTGCCGATGCCCCCCATTCCACAAATTGGGATGACTTGGAGTTTGGATGATTCTGCACAGAGACGGAGCTTGAGGTCCATCACGTGTTCTTCAAAACCAACCATGGCATCTTTGTGGATGGGAGGAGCAGTTGATGAAGAACTAGCAGCAGCAGAAGAAACAACGCTACCACGTTCAACGTCTTTGCTGCTGGAGCTGGAGCTATCCTTGATTTCCTTCACTTCTTCAGCAATCAAATCAGTTTCCTCCATCACTTTTTTCAGATGGAGTTCATGCTTTCCACTTGGATGACATCTGGACTCATAATCACAAGACAAAATAACGTTTTCCAAACCAGAGAAGTCACTAATCTTCTCCCATGATTTAACACTCCTTGTGATTGATGATAGATTACTTGCAATCGCCACAAGTAAGAGGGGCCATCCTTTGCAGCATCTTGCAATCTCCTTCCCAATGTTTTCCAATTCAGGAGGACAATCTTCATTTGCAAATACCTTCTTCTTGAGCAAATCCCAACTCTGATCCTCACTCAACAAGCCCATCTCATAAAGCTTGCTCGAAGGATCTGGATAAGAAGCCACGTCACGCAACCTTGTGGTTAGCATGACACGACTTCCATTACCATCATCGGGAAACACCCTTCTAACAACATCCCATGCCTTACTACTCCAAATACCATCCATCACAACTAAAAACCTCCTACCCCTTAAAATTTGGTACACATTCTCCTCATCACTCTGGCCCAATCCCAATCCACCGGTGTTGAATTCTTTCAAGCATTCC
>JAYJMF010350546.1:0-11330 GCA_036873715.1 Salvia sclarea
GGGCTTGAGCACTGAAATGTTATACCACCTCCTTCACGTATTTCTCTCTCTGCCTATTGTATTGTGTTTTGAGAGTGAGTGTGTGATTGGGGAAAAGTAGATGAATTACACGAGTTATTATACATCATTTACTGTATGACAAAGACTACACATTCATGTTCATTTTATCATTTAGTTTAAAATTGCACCTACCTCTGCATGACAGGTACATACTCATTGAATAGGTGACAAAAAATTAAAAAAAAACTGGATTCCGCTCGTAAATTTGTAGAAGCCGACCGTAATTTATGAGATTACGATCGGCTTCTTCTGTATACGGCCGGAATTTATGTATAGGGTCGAAAGAATCTCGGAAAAAAATTAAATTTACTGCGGAAAAATTAATTATAAAAAAAATTAAAAATTTAAAAAAATTGCTTAAATAAAAATAAATAATATAATTTACGAAAATAATTAGAGAAATTATCTCATTTATAATTATGAAGTAATAATTGTACTATTTCAACTACCTCTTCCATTTTTCCTTACACTTTCTTACACAAATCTTACACAAGTACAATTATATAAGACATGTGTAAGACTTTTTATTAAAAATCGTGTATGCCTATCAATATCCAAGGGTATTTTCATAACCTTGGGTATGTGGTGCATGTTCCTTATATTTTTGGGCAAATATAATTGTTCCTTATATTTTTGTACATAAATGAATAGACATTAACATTTACATTTAACACGCACAATGGAGTTGCATTTATGTTGTAACATGAGTTCATAAATTATATAAAGTCTGATTTACTGATGCATTTGTTTCATAAATTGATTGCATTATTTATGGGAGAGTAATAATATACATATATAAATTGTTTTGGGCCTAGTCACTAAATAAGCTGTGGTCTGATGTATTTTGGGTTCAAAGTTTTTGGGCTATTGGGGGTGATAGAGAGAATTAATTGCGAGGTTCCCAGCATCATTGATTGAAATAAGATTCGTTTGTTGACTTATATTTGACTGAATTTCTTTTACACATGATTGTCTATTTCTCTTTGTTCTACCAAATACCATTTGGCCCTAATTAAAAAAATACTTTTGATAGACAAGACTGTAATAAGTAGTATTCCCTTCTGTCTCACTCTAATTGACACACTTGCTAAATTGAGTTGTCCACTCCAATTGGCACATGCCATATTTGGCATAAATTAGTCAACTTAATTAAGTCAAAAAGTACAAAAATCATTTTTTTATCTCCAAAAATACAAAAATCACTCTTTTTAAGGCTTGTTTATTCTCAAAAGGTGCGAACTCAACACCATTAAAGCCTTGAATAAAAAATTTCTTAATATATTTGTCAAAAGTAGTGTGTCAATTAGAGCGGGACGGAGGGAATAATAATTTATGGAAAATTTAAAATGGATTTTTATTAATTATGACCCCTTTTCCTATTTCAACATCGAGTGAGAGGAGAGGATAAGAGTGAAGATGTATTTTTAAGGTTGATTGTTAGGAACAAGAAATGGGTTTGGGCTTTTGTTATAGGCTTTTACTTATCAGCCCCTTTTGGTTTATTTTTATTTGTTTTGGGCTTTCTTATTAATACTCCCTCCGTCCATAAAGAATGTTCCACTTTGTGGACGGCATAAGTTTTAATGAAAAATGAAAGAATTGTGAGTAGGGAAATGGTCCCACCATGTGGATTTAATAAATAGTTAATGATATTGTGTGACTGGAGAAATGGTCCCACCATCTTTTTGCCAAATAAGGAAAGTGGAACACTCTTTGTGGACACCCAAAATAGCTAAAGTGGAACACTCTTCGTGGACGGAGGGAGTAAATAATAAGAAAGATTTAGTAGAATTATTTTGTTTCAGTTCACCAAAAGCTTAGTTTATTAAGTATTGAAGTTTTACAGCAAGTATGTTTTACAAAACTTATTGTTGTAATTTTCGTAAATGAGCCTTTTTCTTTATAAAGAATTGTGATATTATGGGACCATTCCTTTTCATATTATGTGGCACTGTAATTGGGGATGAGATCTAGTGTATCATATTTGGTGTACCACTCCATATACCACGCTCTTTTTTTATTTTTTTAAATATTTTTTCGTTAATTTTTTTTATTATAATACTATGAATAATATTAAATTTTTGTTTCAAAAAATTAAATTTAAAAAGATTATACACCCTAACTTTGGATTTATCAACCCTAAAAATGAATTGTAAACCACTAAAAATAAAATTAAATGATAAAAATAATTATACATCCTAACTAAATATAATGAACCCTTATTAATAATTATATAATTAAACTAAAACATATAAAATTGAAATTGACGAAAAAATATTTAAAAAAATAAAGAAAAACGAACATGGTACATGTAGTGGTACACCAAATATGGTACACTGGATCTCATCCCAAATATGAATGTATGTGAATTGTAACTTTAAAAAATTCTAACCAATTCATTTAATGAAAATTGCCACAAATTAAATGGCCAGATCAGCATGGACATGTTTACTCATTCCAACTGGATGCCGTAAAACTTTTGTAATGACAATATTCAAATACTTATTAGTAGAGAAAATTAACAATTATGCACATTAATGATATACTACTATTCATTCAAAAACCTTACAATCAGTCAATCACATCAATGCACCTAATTTAATATTCCTGCTAAGTTACATTTTCTAATTTACTGAGGGTAAGTATAAATCTTAATCTTTGTTTCCCAAAAATATAAAATAATTCTTCCCTAAAGAGTTCCATAAAACCTCTACTCCAACAAAATATTGAGCTTTGAAAATTTTCAAATAGCATAAAATTGGAAGAAAATGCAAGTAAATTATCTTGAAGAAGATTTTTGTAAGATAATACCAAATCAACACTCAAACACAATAATGACAAACTATTAATTTAAAAAAACATACAACCAATGCATCTAGTTCTAACACATTTGCTATGAAAAACCAAAATTGCTAAAAATCTTCCCTAAAAGAGTTCAATCAAAATATCTGCAACAAAAAGAATCTGTTGATGATAGTTTATTTTGAAGAAGATTTTTGTATAAACCCTCATCTTGATAGCAAAATTTTGAAATTTCAGCAGGATAAGGGATTACACAAAAAATCTCTTCTTCAACCAACTGATGACGTGGCCCATTCCCCACTCTCACACTACATTTTTTTTATATATAAATAATTACAGAAATTTTAAATGGCCGCGTCACGGAGGATTCAAACCCGACACCTTTGGCTTCGGCACACGCACCAACACTGCATATTTTTATTGTTTGGTTTTGTTAGGTTAAAAGATTGAATTGAAAAAAAAAATATATTATTAAAAAAAAAGAAATAAAAAGAAGAAGAAGAAGAAGAAGAAGAAGAAGAAGAAGAAGAAGAAGAAGAGAAGAAGCGAATTTTGATAGGATTGCTTTTTTTTTTTATTCTTTTGTCTTCTTTATTAGTTTACGTATACTAGTATAAGCCCAAGCCCAATCCCAAGCCCAAGCCCAAGCCCAAAGTATAGATTTGTTAGTTTTGGGCTTAATTTATTTAATTTTGTTGAATTGAAATTACATTTGTTTAGTTTATTTTCTCTCCCTATGACCTGTGAATATTCTTTTAACTAAATATTTGTGTTTTTAGTATTCTTTTCAACCATTTTTTTTGTATTTGGTATATTATACTTACATGTTTTATAAATGTGGAATTATAAAACGAAGTGGCCATATATTAATAAGTGTGAATTTTAATTTTGTTTAAGTGAAAGATATTATTTTCGAATTAGATGTGTAATATAAAAAAATTAGATTGAATTGTGGAAGATTTTTTTTTTTAAATTTAGTTAAGGGTCTAAAATTATCAAATTAATTGTGGGATGTTGAACAAAATTGTATACTAACTAATAATAGAACCAACCAAAAACTAAAATATTAACTATAAAAAAATACAAATCATATATTGTTTGATGTGGGTAACTGTGTAATTTGAAACTAATATATAGGTATGATTGAAAAGATATAAAAAAAAATAGTGTAAAAAGAATATATAGAGAATATTCCTATGAGTTTGAATTTATTGTAATAGTTAAATATTAGTATCATATTATTATACTAAATTTTTTTATATAAAAAATATTTTTAAAATAGTTGATATGATGGAGGGACACGAAGGTGCACAAAAAAATTGTTGGCCATTAGATCTCATTCACTTTCAAGGAGTGATGAAACATTTCTATTAAGAATAGGTTTTGATATATAGTAGTCAATGTACATTATAAGTTATAACAATGAATAAAGCAAATACTCCCTCTATCCGATGAGCTTGTCTTTTGAGCATAAAATTTAAGGAGAATCGAAAAGTGAATAAAATTGTAATCTTTTCTATTTTTCAGATGTAGGTGGGCAAGTTAAATAAAAAAAAACAAAACACCATAATAATATGGAATTAGTTGTTTTCCGAACTTAAGTGTATTTTTGTTACTTATTGGTGCAATTGACATTACTACCCATAACGAAAAGGAATTAAAAATTAAAAAATAAATAAATATTTTTTTAAGTAAAAATAAATGCAAAAAATCAACAGCTGAGGGTCCCACCCATTTCCAACGGCAAACTGAACTCTCCCGCCCCCAAATTCACTTTCTGTAAACCCACTGACGTCGCCTCCTCTCCCTCTCTCTCACCCCGCCGCCGGCGCCGCCTTGCCGCCGGCGCCTCTCCTCCTAGCACTGGCGCAGCGCCGCCGCGACTACCTCTGCCGCTTCGCTCTCTCCGTTCCTTTCCACCGACCGCAGCGCCGCCTCGCCACCGCCACCTCTCTCTCTCTCTCTCTCTCTCCCCTCCTTCGTCACGCCGCCAACTATGATTCCTATTTCTCGCGCTGCCGGATGCTCAAATCCAGCTCTCATGCTCGGTTCGGGAATTCGAGTATTAGCTCAATTTGTCCTAATACTGCATGAATTCTCGAATCGAGCATGATTGCGTGAATCGAGCGTTGGAGTGACAGGCGGAGATGTCTGTTTTCTGCAATTTGTGCGTGCCCGCGGCGGATTGACTGGAGATGGTGTGGCCATGGCTGTTTCGCTGCAATTTGGATTGGGGGATTGGGGAAGAAGATGATTGGGGGTAAAAAGGTAATTGTTGGTATTATTTACCTATTTTGATTAATGTGGCTATATTTTGTCTTACTTTAATCCAATTGAGTATGTATATCCCAATTTCACTCTATGTAATTTTGTTTTTAAATTTTCGTATAGATTGATTATAGATTGAATTTTATTAAGCATCTGATTTTGTATATACATCTCTCTGAATTTATGAGCTCATTACCTTATGGTTTTCTGTTTGTAATGGGATATTTTCTTGGGGAATTTGATTATATCTTTGAGTATATTGAATATTGATGCATTTAAGTATCTCATTGCAAAATATGTGGCCCCTGTATTTTAATTTGATTGAAGTTTATGTGATGATATTACTTGTAGTCTTTCTTGTGATTGTTAAATTAGAGGTGCTCGTACACGATTTTTACCCCTTTGTGCGTATTCGATGTTCCCGTTGGGAACGCGTGAATCATGCTTGTATAATTATTGCTTGTAGATAAGAATATTCGATGTGTTTATTCGTCTTCCTAATTTGGATTTTGGTTATAACAAAGTTCTGAATTTATATCTCATAATTGCAAATTCGCACTAATTGTGCTTATGTTACTCACTTAATAAGTAAGTTTGTTTGTGTACATTAAACTACCTTCTTCTTATAATTGGTTTGAAGGTGCAAACTCTGTTTTGGTGGTTTTAGAGTGAAATGGTTTCGGTGTTTATTAGTAACGAAGAATTCAGTACACTAAACACATATAATGTAATGAGAATAGTGAAGATTGATGTAATTTTATTTGTAATGGGTGGTGCATGAGAAGAGAAATGTAAGAAATAAAACAAATTTGAGATTTGTGTAATATTATTGAAGATTGGCAAATTTGTCATATCCAGCACAGCAAATTAAATGGTTTCGAATAAGCTTTTTCCGGACTTGAAAAATTATAAACTCTTGCTTTACATGTGATAGAGATTAGGATGTCCGAGGACCTTTTCTCATAATCCGATGCATTCTTGAATAGGATTGTTAAAAGTAACATAAGGTTGTTTGGGATAGTTCAAAATTTTCGCTAGAAAACACGGGGTTTGGGCCTTTTTGGCGATAAAGAGCCAAGAATTACAGTGGTTTAGCGCATCTTCCGCGTATTGAAACTGAGCTTAATAGCTTTTTATTTACTTGTCGTTATATACTTTTATCGAGATTATAGCTGGATCTGACAAATCATAGTTTTTTCATTTAAAAACCCGGTCTAGTCGCTATATATCAGTGCTAAGTTCTAGTTTTAGAGTACTTGTTGTGATAACCCGGTGTAGCCGATATTTATCATTGCTAAGTTCTAGTTTTAGAATACTGGTAGTAAAATAGCAAGAATAGAAGTAATGGCTAGTGAGAACAACCAAAAAGGCAAGGGTGTGAAGAGAAGTCGTGAAGAGGGAGGAAAGTATGCTCGTTACTCAGAAGATCAGATTCAGGTTCTCGAGAAAGTTTATGCTGTGTGCACAAATCCAACTTATTTCCAGCGGCAACAGATTATGCGTGATGAACCTGCTCTGAAGGGCATAGACCACAAACAACTTAAAGTCTGGTTCCAAAACCGTAGGTAATTTTTTTTTTCTATTCGGTTTTTCGTCCTTCTTCAGGTATACAATTTACTGATTTGTGATTTAGCAGGTTGTGATTTATCTGTGGTTTTGATATATTTGATGATTTTAGAGCAGTAGTCACTTAGTTATGCTGATTCAGATTAGATGCTTAAATGCTGGCCGATTCTTTAAATTTGCATAGCACATTTATGTCGTTGTTGACTACCTTTATTAGTCATCAATATATTCTGATGTTCATGTTAATCTATCAAGTCATTTTGTATATTGTTTTGAGTAATTTTCAGAAAATCACCTACTTGGAAATATTATTAAACCAAAAAACTTCCCAGTTTGACAGTAAAATTAACTTCATCATTCAATGTTCAACTCACCGAAGCCAAAACTATTTTTTACTGTTCTAGTATGGTGTAACATAGCTATCTGCATTTATAGCTTGCTATCAACTCTAGAAAAGCAACATTAGAAATCCGAAACTTGTCTTTACTTCAATTATTGAAATCTATTATTTGAACTCAGTTTTCTGACTGGTTACTTAGTTTTCTTTAAAGGACATAAATTTACATACTTTCTTTGACATGCTTTCTCGTTTCAGATGTCGTGAAAAGCAGAAGAAAGAAAGTTGTGATATCGCATCAGAGAACAAACGGCTTAATGACTCGAACAGGTCGTTAAGGGAAGAGAATGATGGTCTGATGAGAAGGCTTGCGCACCTAATGAGTGAGAACGAGGATCTGTGGAACCGAGTCTTCAGTGTATGTTGATATATTACCTAAAATGAGCCCTACATATACTGATAACATCTGTAATTTTACTATTTGTTGGTCCTAAAATGAGAGAGTATTCTCCGTATAGTACTTATTGGTCTGAAATGTAACATCGATGTCGTGTTGCTACTACGGAATAAAGTGGCCATCTTACTTGATAAAGTTCTAACGTTTCCTCCTTCCAGCGGATCCAACGGCTTGAACCCAGTAACCGTCAGATGCCTGTTATTCTTGCTGATAATAGGTACTATCGTGCGCCACTAGAATTCATAGTTTTGAAACTAGCTCATCTTGCGCTGATTGCACTTTTAAATCTATGATCTTATAGCCTTATCCCACTGGCTGAGGAAACGAGGAGAGAGTTCCTCTCGAAAGCTATTGGAACGGCTATTAATTGGGCCCCAGTTCCGTGGCCAAAGGTTTCGGCTCTTAGCCTCTTATTGAGTTATGTTTAAATCATGTGCTCTATTTCTTGATCCATTCATTAGTTTACTTTTCAGATGCAAAGCTCTGTTTCAGCCGGCATTATGTACATCTCGACCTCGTGCGTTGGCGTGGCAGCACGTGCATATGTTACAGTACCTATCGATCCTTATAGGGTAAGCTCTGTTGTAAGTTGTTGAGAGATGGTGCTTTAATTCAACCTAGATATGTTTCTCTATCTTACCAATTTTGGCATGAAGCGAACCTGAATTTTAGTTTGTGATTTTCTTTGCTTCGTTTGCTTTTCGTGCAGGTGCTCAGTATCTTCAAAGACCGGGTGTCCTGGTCTCGACATTGCCGTAGTACGGATGTCGTTGCTCGGTTCCCTGCAAACAATGGGGGAACCATTGAACTAATCTACACCCAGGTAAGCAAAAAGTGGTGTTTATTAAAATTGTCGCACGAAGTGTTTTAAATGAAATCTTATTTTGCACTAGTATTTTTCCTAAATGTTGACATCCGTGTTCAGTATTATGCTCCCACCATGATGGCATGTGCTCGAGACTTCTGGACGTTAAGATACACTTCTCTTTTGGACGACGGCTGTTTTGTGGTAAGACTGCTTCGTTGTAAACCGACTATTGAATTAGTAATTAATTAATTAATTATGATGTTATTTCACTTAATTATTCTTATGTTTTGGTGATAAGATATGTGAGAGATCAGTTTCTAGTTCCGATGCTGCCCCGAGCTCGCCCGCTGCACTAGAATTTGTGAGAGGGAAGTTGCTGGCTAGTGGCTGTATGATTCGCCCTTGTGAAGGGGGCTCGACCCTATATCTCGTCGAGCACGTGGATTTGGAGGTATTATTCATTTCTTCGTGTAGCAAGCTGCACAAATTACATGTTAGCTATTAGCTTCGGTGAAGGATATATGTTGAAGGCAGAAACTCATTTCGCAGGCTTCATCTGTTCCAGAGGTAGTCCGACCTCTTTATGAGTCATCTGAACTTGTGGCCAAGAAGATGATCATTTCTGTAAGTTTATCGTTTAATATAAATTGGTGATGTTATATTGAATTATTGTTGAAATTGAAATCATGAAAAGATTAATGTAGCCATAAATTCTTTGTATTGTGCAAAATTGTGACCAATTATTCATTTCATCTTCACTCCTCAAAAAAGAATAAAAAAAAAATTACAAAAAAATCATCTTCTCCTTTTGCCTGGAAAAATAGAAGTTTTGTATTATCAACAACTTGGAGGTCCATTTCATTATCTTACTCTTAATTTATATTCTTATTTGCCAAAGTTTATAAAACTTCCATTTGGGAAGTTGAACAAAAGATCCATTTATATGATTGGATATCGAGTCATTGTATAATAATTGTTCAATGAAAGTTTCACTTTTGAAATGCCATAAATGCACTTACCAAATAAGAAAGCATATGAATTCTCAATTCAAACAAAATTTGGCTAATATTAGATGTGTTCTCCTAGCTCACACTTTCACTCAACTAGTACTGTTACGTACGTGCTACGCACGTGACATTATCAATATTATCTCTTTTTATATGAAGGCAAGACATTTTGTTTCTCGATTTGCATTTCTTCAGGTGGTGTATCCCTTTGTAAATTATTCGAAATTTATGTTGTTCCACACATAGTGTGTGAGTGTGTTGATATCATTGCTTAAATAATCGTATAGAGTTAATTGTGTTTTTTTTTTTTTTTTTCCTATCTATTTCATATGAAGGTGCTCAACTATATTGACTGTGAGGTTAGTGGGAGCAATGGCATACAAGCACTTGAACCCTACGAGGAGCCTACTTTCCGGAGGGCTTTTGGCCACAGACTTAGTAGGTATGAGTCTAAATTATGTTAGTCGTTTTCAAAAAAAGATATCGCAATTTTTTTTATATTGCTTATCATATATGGTTGTTTTATTTAGGGGCTACAGCGACGCTGTAAATTGTTTTTCCGAGGATGGGTGGGCATTGATGAATCATGATGCCTCGGATGACGTCATTATGTCCATCAAGCGAAGTAGGAGTTTTGGAGCCTCTTCGAATCTCGACAGTGTAATTTGCGTGAAATCCTCTCTGCTACTTCAGGTGAGTTGTTAACATATATAAATCGACGTTGTTGATTAAATTGAATAATTAATTCTAGTTGATGAAGTTGTATTCATGAATCTTTGTCGCCCGTTACTTGCACGGCTATAAATATAATTTCCTATGGCAGAACGTTTTTCCTGGCAGCTTGGTCAGACTTTTGAAAGAGCGCCGGTCGAGTTGGATGAATTTCAACTTCACTAGCCATTCCGTAGCGTTTTCGAGAGCTGCCAGCTTTGCTTTTCCGGGAGTGGGCACTCATAATTTACCAGAAACTGCTGTTCTGATTGGCCACACCAATCATGAGGATGAGGTTTGCTCGATTCTTACGATGCTCTTGCTATTTCCTTATTTTCTTATAACCGATCTCTTTTGTTGAAAATGGTGTTCTGCCATTGCCCGAGTTGTCTGTGATGTCTCAACACTCAATCCGTTTCCTTTCTTTATGTTCCTATTCTGCCATTTGCCCGAGTTGTCTGTGATGTCTCAATCCGTTTCCTTTCTTCGTGTCCTTCTGCCATTTGCCCGAGTTGTCTGTGATGTCTCAATCCCTTTCCTTTCTTCGTGTTCCTATGCTGCCATTTGCTCGAGTTGTCTGTGATGTCTCAATCCCTTTACTTTCTTCGTGTTCCTATGCTGCCATTTGCTCGAGTTGTCTGTGATGTCTCAATCCCTTTCCTTTCTTCGTGTTCCTCTTCTGCCATTTGCCCGAGTTGTCTGTGATGTCTCAATCCGTTTCCTTTCTTCGTGTTCCTGTTCTGCCATTTGCCCGAGTTGTCTGTGATGTCTCAATTCGCTTCCTTTCTTCGTGTTCACTATTCAGCCATTGCTCGAGTTGTGTGCGATGTCTCTATCCGTTTCCTTCCTTTCTTCGTGTTCACTATTCAGCCATTGCCCGAGTTGTCTGTGATGTCTCTATCTGTTTCCTTTGTTCGTGTTCCCTATTCTGCCATTGCCCGAGTTGTCTGTGATGTCTCAATTCGTTTCCTTTCTTCGTGTTCACTATTCAGCCATTGCACGAGTTGTCTGTGATGTCTCGATCCGTTTTCTTTCTTCGTGTTTCCTATTCTGCCATTGCCCGAGTTGTCTGTGATGTCTCGATCCGTTTCCTTTCTTCGTGTTCACTATTCTGCCATTGCCCGAGTTGTCTGTGATGTCTCGATCCGTTTCCTTTCTTCGTGTTCACTATTCAGCCATTGCACGAGTTGTCTGTGATGTCTCGATCCGTTTCCTTTCTTCGTGTTCACTATTCTGACATTGCCCGAGTTGTCTGTGATGTCTCGATCCGTTTCCTTTCTTCGTGTTCACTATTCAGCCATTGCACGAGTTGTC
>JAYJMF010350596.1:0-11322 GCA_036873715.1 Salvia sclarea
GTCAGAACCGAGAGCACTACCGGGGCGTATCTCGTCTTGCGGATAGAGGCCTTCCTCGACTCGGCATTAGTTTATACGGTTTAGTTTGTTTCGTTGTTATTTCAATTACGTGTTATTTCCGTGTATCTCTCAATCTCCTATTTTTTCTTTACATTGTAATCGCCCGACAAGTTACTATATTTCTTACAGGATGTACACAGCAACCCATAGGTCTTGGGTGGTCTATGAGCAGATGAGCTGCGTGTGTCCTTAATTAGAAAGCTTGCAGTATTTGAACTATCAAACCTGAACTTGTGTTGTTGAACAACTTAGACCATTTCCCACTTTCTTAATATTATTAAAATTTACGGATTTCATATGATTATGAGTTCCTTCGGATTAATGCCGTTAGTTATTCCTCAATTTGCTTGTTAAGTTGTTCATAGACAGATGGTTCGCCAAATCCGCATAGGGTGGGATTGGCGGGCTGTCACATGGCTTATCCCATCTCCCTTACCAAAGTAGCCCTAAGTTTTCTAATAGTACTAGATATTGGGGTCTTTTTTGTGTAAAAAAATATAGATATTAGGTAAGAACTCATGAATGTGTATGTCGTGGATGTCGAATGAGCAGATTATATTGATGCTGATCAAATCCTTTTTAGATTTATTAGAATTTCAATAAATTAATAAATGTATTGTTTTTTATTATTTGTTAAATAGGACACTACAAATAATAAAATTGAAGCTATGAATATAATTACCCTTGAAAAAATATAAAATTGATATTATGGAAGGTAAGAAAAAACTTATGATGTATGGTTGAGATTGGCCCATAGTCTTATAAAAAATAGCCCAAGTTAGCTCTTAGTGGCCCAAATGAACTGATGCGTATATTTGTTCTGTAGCACTTTCTGAGGCCATTTTTGTTCTATAGTTTTATCTGTTTATTTTATATACTATAAACCAATGCAGACGTATAAGATTTTTTATATTGAGTTTTCTGCGTATAAATCAAAGGAGAGTTTATTATGATAGTCATATAATAAATTTCATTTTCCACATACAATAGTATACATGATTGACTGATTGTACACCGTCTAACCGGCGCATCGCATAGTGAAATGATAGTCAACATACAAGCATTTGTCATAATAAAAGTTACTCCGTATAAAACTAAGAACGATCTAATTAGTGGCATAAACTTAAATTGTGGGCTACTCTTATATCTGAAAAACTGACAGACAGAGATAGGTCCATATCTTAAATTCATAATCCTAGATATCAGTATCCGAGTCCTTTTACTCTTGTGTCATAGGCAATCATCATAAATATTTAATACTATTATTCCTATTAAACTTTACTACTACTCCATCATTTATCATTTTTAATCTTAAATTCAACTCTTTTGTGGGCTACTCATAACGAAAGTGTGTTCACAAAAAATAAAATGAATTTTTTTTGCCAATGACAAATAGGAGTGGGGAAGACTGATGGAGTACAAAGATATGCACGTGTTTACAGATATTAATACTATTACCATCAATGTGCCATGTGAGTTAGAAACAAACTTGCAATTGGAAATCTTAAGTGACAGTCATTCAATCTTTCTCATCATTAGATAGAAAATAATTACTATTTCGAAATACTAATTCATATTTTATTAATATCGAAGTTGTTACTTGTTAGTATTTTCGCGAGTATTATGAAATTTCAAGATTATTATTCAAGATTTCTCAAGTGGCCTATCAACCAAAACACTCAAATTTTTCTTGCCTTTTCCTTAAATACTCATTACGGTAGATCATGAGAAATGGAAGATCATCATTATTGTTGATGATGACTTTTCCCGGAAGGCAGTTTGTTTAGATAGCTCGAGCAATTTATTACGTATTTATTATGTTTGTATTAAAAGAATTCACTTAGATGGCATTGCACGTCTTGCCTGAAATTGGTTAGTGTAGTACACAATCCTTATTTAGTATATTAATATAGTGTGATTTTAATACTTTTTTATTAGATTACGCAACTCATATTATTGAAATGGTTCGAAAATCCAACTTATTAATTGGAGAGGAAACATATTACCAATCGAAATATATTTCTTTGTTAAAAATTTCAATACTTAGATGATAATATAATGCTCATTGGTATGCCACTGAAATGAAATATACTAATACAACTATCGTACTTGCAAATAATTCACAAACAAAATATCCATTAAAACATACGTAAAATTTAAGTTAGTGAATTTTCCATAATAAAAACACTGCATAACTTTGCACGAACCATCTTTTCTTATTTGTTGTTTTTTGAAAGAGAAGAATTTAAGAAACTAACACAACACCCATTCCTAAAAAGAAGCTTTCCTTCAGATTATTATCATAAAAAATAAAAAATAAAAACACTGGCCTTTTTATCTCTCCAATATCTCTCCTTTCGTTTCGCCCCTTTAGTCTTTCTCGTAAATTTCAATTTCAAATTTCGACCACCATTGTTTCCAGATCTACATTCCTCACTCTGCAAATGCCTCCCACTGATACGAGCTCCGATCTCAGAGTAGACTCTCTCTCTTTCTCTCTCTCTCGTTTAGGAACCATGTCAGCTACTGTATTTTCCTCTAACTTAGTATAAATTCGTGCGTGTGTTTCTTGCCTGTTCTTCTGCAGAGATCATCAACTAATCCGGCTACTCTAAGTATGAGGTAAGCTATGAACAGTATTCAGAATGTAGTTCTTTTTTTATTTTATGTTATATTGTAGAGTATCGTGGCGGAAAATAGGGAGGAAATGTGAAAAATAAAATAAGGAATTTGTGTTTTCCCCATTTTTTTAGTCGCTAATTCAGAAGCATTATTTGGTCAGTGAGTATGCGTTTGCGGATCTCAATAACTTGGAGCACTGTGCCAAGTATTTGAACAATACCCTCGTCACCTTTGGCTTTCCTGCTTCACTCGATCTCTTCTCTAATGACCCAGTGAGTTACTTTTACAATTTTTTTGAATTTTGAAGTTTTATAGAGCTTTTATTTATAGTAATTGTTTTGCTGTGTGTATAAATTTTTCTGAATTAGGTATCGGTAGCGAGGACTTGCAACTGTATACATGCTTTGTTGCAGCAGAGACAGCGGGATGTTGAATTTCGGGAGTCCGCCAATGAGCAGAGGCAAAGGTAGTCTTTTATTAAGTATATCATTGAACATTGTTGTAACTATTTCGAGTACTTACTATGTTATTTAGTTATTATATGTAGATTGTTATGACTATTTTGACTGTACTTACTATGTTATTATGGTTTGTGCTCATAAGGACTAGTGCACGGTTTGCTTTGATGAAATTTTAGCTGGTTGAATAATTAAGTTAGCTATTTTTTCCAGACAAACCAAAAGATAAGAAATTTGAAGTAGAAGATTGAGGAAAGACTCTTGAGTCTTGAGCGTAAATACAGTTGCCCCTCCTTTCTCGCACGAGCTTAATAAAGCAATTGTCCCTCCTGTTGGATCTTTTTGAACATGATTCTGGTGCTCAGCAAACATATTTTTATTTCATTTGGTTGTAAGTACAAGTACTAGTGAATTTCTGTTTTCTGATCATTCATATAGTGATTCGTGAACAGACTAATTTGTGGAGTTTTGATGATGGGAAGGAACCTAGGTAGGGATTTAGTAGGCTTTATTTTTCCGCAGATTATTGTAGTTTAGGAGAATAATTCAATGTTCTGGACAGTCAGATGGTGCACTAGTACGTTGCCAGTTTTACATTGATCACAGATGTTAACATGCACTTTTTAAGGAGAACTGAGGCATCAAATGATACTTCAAGTTATTTGGGGGCATTTAGAGTGACTACTATCATGTAGCTTAAAGGCATAGTAATGCATTTAGTATTTGGCAAGTTGTTCATAAAAATGCTATGTATTGTTTGACAGGCTCTTATCAGACATTTCAAGATTGGAAGCTAAAGTGGAGAGGCTGGAGTCCCAGTTATCTGCAAAAGATAGAGAGATAGCTAGTATGACAAGAACGGTGTGTCCAGTGTATTCATTTTGAAAGATCAACTAAGTTATCTTTAAGTACTTATCTGGTTTTATAACTAATTCAACCAATAGGAAGCAAAAGCCACAGCAGCTTTCAAAACCCAGATCGATAAGTTGCAGCAGGAGCGAGATGAATTTCAGAAGATGGTTTTGGGTAACCAGGTTTACACTTTACCTTCTTCTTGTCCTACCAATATATTCATTTCCATACTGTAAATAATAACATGGTACTTGATGTCAGCAAGTGAGAACTCAACAGATTCATGAGATGAAGAAGAAAGAGAAAGAGTATGTAAAGTTGCAGGTATGATGATTTTGGATGTCTTATTTGTCTCTAAAATGAAATACAGAATTGCACTTTGAAGATGGTGTAAATCACACAAAGATATTGGGCACGAGCATATCTAGGTAATCAACATGTCATTTCTTGCAGGAGCGTCTTAATCAAGTAGTAATGGAGAAAAAGAAGGAATCTAGATCAGGCATGGAAATTATGAATTTATTACAGGTGAGTCTGTTGTTAGCATCTTATAGTACTGCAAGATTTCTTTTAGTTTCTTCTCCTCATGCATCTATACTATTCTGACAGAAAGAAGGCAGGCAGCGGGGGACATGGACTGGGAAGAAGGCTGACAATGATTTCTACAAGAAGATTGTAAGTAATGTGATTGGCTTGTTAAGTTACTAGAGGGGCGCACATTCCATTGATAGTTGCTACTTGCTGCTTGTAGGTGGACACTTGTGAAGCAAAAAATCAAGAATTGATGGCAGAAAATGCCGATTTGAGGACATTATTACGGTCAATGCAGGTATGTTTAATCGTTTAGATTGTGATGAAGAGTTAGTTTCTAAGAAAATGAGTCTGTGAAACCATTAACAGTTTTCCATATGTGGATATATCTTAGAGAAATTGGGTCAACATTATTTGCCAACTGAAATGATACATACTAGCGAAAGCAAACTTTGGGTGATGTGATACATAAATTTTCCCCTTTGTTTCTATGCCTAATAATATGTTATTTTGGCTCTTGTTCACGAGATGCTTATTTTGTACCTTACCACTTGTAGTGACTGTCAATCATGGGCTTACCTCATGCTCTCGTCCTGTGTGTCCTGACATGATTGAATATCTGATAGTAGTACAAGTTTTATAAATGATTAGAATAAAACAGTAATAGAATTATACGGAATTTAATTGTACTACATTGATTATATACTGTACAATTTGCACTGGTAGGACTCTCTAGTTCTATGAAGATTTATTTTTTTGAATTGTTCCTCAATCCAGGCTGATATGCGTGAATTCTTGAATGCTCCGAATGGGAAGCAGTCTTCTCCTGTCAACACTAGGTCAGATACTGACCTGTCACAGTCCCCTTTGGGTGGGAGGACGGTATGTCTGAATTTTGGAATGAGATAAAAAAACTCATTTTAATGCTAAGCTTCCTCTGCTAAAATAAAGTTCGGTTTTGTGCTTTACAGGACATGTTTGATCTGCCTCTTCACATGGCCAGAGATCAAATTGAAGAAAGTCTTCGAACAAAGATGAGTTCAATAAAGGTAGAATTAAGCGCTAAAAAAGCCATGCAGCGTAATGTTTTAAAGGTGTACTTTTTTCATAACATTATTCTGCTATTTATGAAATGAAGGAGCGCATGGTTCAGCTTCAAGATGCACAAAAGGGTGCAGAGTTCACTTCTGAGGTGTCAGAGAGAGAACTTGAGCTTGAAGCTCAGCTGGTTGAGGCAAGAAGTATCATTCAAGAGCAGGTATCTCATTTGTTTCTTGAACTCCAGGCCATAAATTTTGATTTTGGAATTTTTTTCAGGTGGGAAATATAATAGTATGCTCAGTTAATTGCATGCTACTTTTATCTTCGGAAAAATCATTAACTTGTGGAACATTATTACTGCTGATTATCTTTTTGATTTTTTTCTCTGGGGAAAGGCAAGTTGTGATTCTATTCAATATCTCTTCTTGACTGTTATCAGATGTACGTTTAAGCATAAATTACTGTCTTAAAACATGTAGAAGAAGAAATCACATGGTTATAAACACTCCAGAGACCAGTCAATAAATACGTGCTGATTAATTTAGTATTAATAAAAAACTTAACAGGTCGGCAAGGTTAACTTCAACTCATTTTAAGATCATGAGCTAGTCCGAGGTAAATCTGGAATGGTGCCTGTATGTTGGCTGCAAGTATTGCTTAGAGGTTTTAAATGAATTGTCTTCTGAATAAAGTTCATTGAAGTATGTTCAAATAAGGAATAACATATTCTAAGTTATATAAATTGTCGGTCAGCGCGCATGCCATTTTGTCCAAGTTTCTTCTTTTTGAATTTATTTTGCTCCTAGACTAAATCTCAATGTCATTTAATGCAGGCATCTATAATGTCTAAACATATTCCTAGATCTGAAAGGCCAAGGTATGTTCTTGACAAATCTTTCTCCCTGCTCAACTCTCCCCTCATGCATGATGCACACACATACAAAGGTGTGTTTTCATATGGAATCTCGGGGGATATCGAGAGGATCGTCAAGATAAAAACTAAAGATTAATGCTTTATGCAGGAGACTAAGTGGGCATCTAAATTCTGAGAGGGACTCAATATTGTGAATGTGTGATCACCACGAGGTATGTTGATGAGGCATGCTAAATGGGCTACCGAATGAAGAGCATTACATTTAGCTTACACAAGTGCCGAAATTCCTATTTATGTTTATTTGATTATATTTATAAATTCTTATCTTTAAAGGTCATCTGAAACCTATGAAGTAGACCTCTCCAATTATCGTTATTTTTTTTCACTCTGTCAAGTATGCTAATATTGTTATGTTCTTTGTGATTTACTTTAGTGTTTCTTATAGATTCATTTTGTTATGTAGGGACTAAAAAACTCGAAAGTCCTTGCTAGGGTAGGGTCTACACGACCTTTGATCACGTAATCTTAGTTCTAGTTGCTACATTGTCGAAAGAGCTGTTCACTGATGATCGTGCCCACATCATTTGTTTGGCGTTCAGGAGAACTGCAAACTCTCAACGGAGTCAGACCTTAGTTTTCAGTAATAGCTCATTGCTTCCTTATTAAGAGTAATGTACATATGTAATTTGCTCTGTGCTTAAATTATCCTAACTTTTACCCATAGGTTCGCCTAAACATATTGTTTGTTCAGGTTTGTTGACTTGAACCATAACTTGTCACTAGTATTTGCTGCAATGACAGTTGTTTTGCTTCCTTTTTTCTCAATGTTTTATCTAACTATACCACGAAATTAGCCCCAAAACAAGAGATTTTTGACAGTTGTTATATGCAGTAATGTGGTTGACATATCTTGCAAACGTAATATAAATTGGCGGCATAAGTGTAAAAGTCAATCCCTATATCACCGCATATATTAGGCTCATGGTTGCATAAATTCAATAAAAAAATCAATGACACGGTTCCTTTAGTCTTCCGCTTCACAGATTTTATGAAATGACGTGAATACGCACTTTTTGACTTGGCTTTAGAGTTGAAGTCAACTAATTTCCCCAAGTTGGCAATTAGAGTCCAACTTAACCTATACTCCATTTCCTCTACTCTTTTTATCCAACTATTGTAATTAAATATATAGTGTGTCGGTTTGATCAAATTGGGTTCAATTCAAGATAGCACAACACATTATGATGTTTGTTCAGTTCCGTTGAATCTACCGACGCACTAAGGTAATAACAACATTTATCATCTGGTCTTCAAATTTCTCTTCTTATTCCTCATAAATGTTGATCCGATAAAACGACTTTTAGATATAAAAATGAAATAAAAAGCAATACTTTGTCATAAACAGGAAGCATCTCTCTCACGAAATTGAGTGGTGTTGTTGAGTTGGGGTGGGGTTGAAAAATGGTAGCTCGAGAAGAAGTTAGTTGTACCTTAAGCGCACATGAATCACATATGACCAAAAACCTTAACGTGAGCTTGAAATCAAAGGTGGCCTCTTTGCTTGCCTATGTCAAAAAGAAGTAGTTAATCACTCCATTAATATATCAAACAATATAGGAGTAATTAATAAGATCCAACCAATCAGAGCCTAATTTCAGCCTTGTTAGTATACAATCCCCTCACTCAATCATGTGCCTTTGATTCTCATCCTTCTTTAAGGAATCCACTCTTCCATCTATCTATATTAAATATACACGTACCCATCGTTAACAAATACATCCACAAACCCATATACACCACAGAGAGAAGGGGAAGAAATTGAAATTGAGAATGGAAAGAAAAGAAGAGCAAAAGAAGGCAGTCTCTGTGCTGCAAGGTGATGGGATTTGCATAAGCAGAATTCTTGCTAGAGAATCCTCAGTGGGGCAATCATCACGTGTATTTTATCGATCTAACGAAGGGGTTCCGTTTCGATGGGAAATGCAGCCAGGAACAGCCAAGAATCCACAACAACAAGAAGACGTGATTCCCCCCATTTGCCCCTCACCTCTCATGCAGAGCTTGGGCCTCCCTCTCCCCAATCTCGACAACGACGATCACGAGCCGCCCTCCAAGATTTGGAGGCTGACAGAAATGGTAAAGAAAAGAATCAAGTATGATGTAGTTATGAGGAGGGTGCGTGGAAGAAATAAAGAGCAAGAGAGCTCTAGGTTTTCTTCCATTTGCTCATCAGCTACCAGCCGCGTCGTCGATGTTTCCATGGCCGATGGCCCCTTCTGTTGCAGCCCTTGGAACATTCCGGCCATACTGGTTCGTCTTTTTTGTTTTTTTTTTTTTTCAACGTGGGCTAAATCAATAAGAAAGATCAGTTTGACCTTAAAACGATGTAGATAACTAATAGAAATGGGCATTTCACCCCTTAAAATGCCTTATAAGAGGGGAGGATACTCCAACTTTATATATTGAGTCAGGACCCTTTATTAAGTCGATGTGGGACAGAAATGAGTTTAGTCCAATACTAGTCTGTGTCATTTTTCTAATCGATTGAATTTGCAAAGATTTGAAATATATATATAGATATAAATTGGTGATTTATTTGCAATTGCTCCTCTTAATTCCAAGTACTATGTGAGAATATATGAGTAAAATGAGGGTGAATTAAAATAGGAGGAAGGGAAGACGAGAATATACTACTGCAGGCTTCACAAGAATGCGTTTGCAGTGGAAGACATGAGCAGAATTGTATCGGCGGGGGAGCAGTTTTCCGAGGTTCCATCGGACGCGAAGAGGTCGACATGGAAGAAGGCTTGGTTTTGGATAAGGCGCGGCGGTGGGAAGAAGGAAATGCAGCAAGCCGAGGTCGAGGGTCATGCTTCTCCTCGAAAAACAGCGTCGTCGTCGATTGCGCCATTGTTGAGAGGGAGGGTGTCCAAGATTAGGAGGAATTTGAAGGGGATCAGTTTGCTGAGGAGCAGAAGAGACTTGCTTCCTTTTGCGAGGACAAAGTGGAGGTCGTTGGCGTCTTAGCCGTTTTTCTTCTTATATGTTAATGATCAAATGTAAGAGACCCCAAAATAACAAGTTTCTTTTCATATGTACTGTTCGGATCAATATATGAATTGCATTTCTATAAAAAAGCATTCGCGACACTAAAAGAACATCATATAACTTCAAAATAATAATAATACTAATATTTTTCTATTTATTCTTTATATAACACATGGTTTATTTCAACTTCTTTTTATTACAATTATATTTGAACCGTAGACTGGATATATATCGATATCGTGTTTACTTATAGTTCATAAGCATGAGAGAGGATGTAAAACACAAATGCAATATCTTCATTTTCGGCTTTTAACAAACTAGACACCATCAATTTTTTCTAAGCACTCAATATTTGACCCAAACATTATATAGCAATTGATTAACCCTTCTTATATGTTTTACTCCCTCCGTCCCAGCAAAAGTGTTACGTTTGCTTTTGGCGTAAGAATTAAGAAGAATTGAAAAATAGTGTAAAGTGATATAAACTTGTGATAGAAATATATATTATTTAAAGTTGTGTGAGTAATAAAATGTCCAAAAAAGGAAACGTTACACTTTCGTTGGGACGGATGAAGTACTACAATATATTAAGTGAACTACAGTATCTTGTACTATTCTCTTAGATCGCTTCGACCCATTCATGAGCCCAATTAATTACCCTTGGGCTTGTGGTTTGAGCACTCTAAAGTAATTCTATTGATGTTTCTATCACTAATATTATATTTTATTAACTCCATGTTATGTTTTTTACTCAAAAAAATAAAATTAAATGAAACTCCATGGTATGGGTCTACGCTTTCTCTGTGAAAGAATCATTGTCGCGTTCTATATACTCTCGCAATATACAAAATTCTGTCTTCATTTTATTCTTAGGAGTATTGCTTTTTTCAATCTTTGTAACCAATATGAATGCGATTATTGGATGAATCATTTACTGTTGGGATATTCTATTGTCCTTTATAGTAATATATATTCTAAACTTTTTGTAGCTTGGGTTCACTATGAATTGGATGCAATATGCATTATGTCATAAAATATATTCTAAGCTTGGGTACACTATGAATTGGATGCAATATGCATTGTGTCATAAAATATATTCTAAGCTTGGGTTCACTATGAATTGGATGCAATATGCATTGTGTCAAAATATTCTAGGGCACTTGCTAAATATATAGGTCGTTTTATCTCCAATGCAAGTTGTATCACAAGCTATTATACAGTAAATAGTAAGTAGCCGTCGAAATTCGAGGGGAATCAATTTACGTGACATAAAAACAAAGAAAAATTGTATATATTAAAATAATAATAATAATAATAATAAATTAATTAATTATATATATTCTAAAAGAAAATACGTTGAGAAGGGCGTTTCTTCGATTTTTTTAGCTATATGTTTTAAAAATTGTAGTATAAAATAGCTTCATGTTATTATTATTATTATTGTTGTTGTTGTTGTTGTTGTTATTATTATTATTATTGTTATTATTATTATTATTATTATTATTATTATTATTATTATTATTATCAATATATAGTTTTAAACATGTTGCAGAAATAGCCTCGTCTTGTCTCGATTGGTTGATATGCTACATTATTGCAGAATAATGCATGTTATTAATTAATTAATTAATACAAATATAAAATAAAATTTTAAAAAGTTTTCCAAAATAGAAAATTGAGAATGAGTCTCACCTTTGAGTGCGCTATATGGTTACTTCCAATATGCAGTAGTCTCGTCTTGTCTTGATTGGTTGATACGCTATATTATTGCAGAATAATTCATGATAGTCTCGTTTTATCTCAAAACTATAAAGTAATACACTTAATTAATTAATT
>JAYJMF010350636.1:0-11314 GCA_036873715.1 Salvia sclarea
TAATTGACTTATTATTTATGTCAAATACAAAATAAAATAAAAATATCGTGCATCGCACGAGGGAAAATACTAGTTTTGGTTTTAAACCAAAAGATTTATTTTGGTCAAAATATACGTGGACTTTACAAAATTTTGGAATTTGGCATAAGTCAAAATTTTGTCGGGTAATAACTTGATTATTTGGAGTCCGATTAATAATTCGAAACTACCGTAAAAAAGCTCTCGACGATACCCTTCAATTAGTGTTGTGTTGTTAAGTTGTAATCAGCGAAAATGATTAGAGAACATCTTAAAAAAAATTCCCGACAATTTAAATCGATATATTTTTGTTAGAATTTGGATTTATATGTCAAGCCCCATTATAAAGCTATCGTTGAGAGCTTTCTTACACTAGCTTCAGATCGTCAATCAGATTTCTAAAATTCAAGTTATTGGTCAACGAACCTTGGAGTTAGGTTAAATTCCAAAATATAGTAAAGTTCGTGTATTTTTTGACCAAAATAATAATTTTGGTTAAAAACTAGTACAAGATCAAATGGTGCATTAATATAAGGGACGGAAGGGATATGAAATATATATTAATTATAGCACAAGTATAACTCGAGGCCTCGAGCTATCTATTTTACTACTTTATAATAATATTTTCTTTAACTAACTTATAAGCTCCTTAAAACAGCTTAGGAGTTTATAAGTTATTGCAAAGTGTTTGTCAAAATAGGTTCTCAACAACTTATAAGCTGTAAATATAAGCTATAAGGGCTTACAAGCTATCCCAAAACTAAATTTCTCAATCCCAACTTATTTTCCTATAATCTTATACAAAATTAGCCCTATAATACTATTTCATCTCTCTTTATACGATTCTCTCTCTCAAACCCAAAACTATCTCTTTCTCTAGACGTAAACTTGTTAACTAAGAAATGTGTTTTAACACATGAAATTCTTCCATTTTTTTTTTCTTAAGCAAATCAAACTGTAAAAGTTCAAAATAAATTAATAATATTAAACATTAATACAATCTCTAAATCTCATTTGATTCTGTAAACATTTTTTACTTTAATTCAGAAAATGACAGCAGAAATACAAAATAAATTAATAAAAAACTGAATTATAACAAAATCATCATATATAATGTATTTTGATTCAGTATACGTATATAAAACTTACAGTCCTTACATATATGAAATAACAAAAACAAATGAATAAAAATAAAATAAACTAATAAAACTGATCAGTAATACAAAAGTTACAAAAATTATTATTGTTATAAGGGTCAACTTATTTAGTATTGCTTAAAAATATATATTCTTGAATATTTGGTATCAATAGTAGAGATTTCAAACAAATTAGTGAAACTGGTAAGTGATAATAACAAAAACCAGAAAATTATCATAAATTTTGATTTAATTTTCTTTTATAAATGGAAGAAATTAAGCAAAAAGAATGATGCCCTTTAAAATAAGAAGTGCTTGTAATGGAAGAACTTATAAGTTCAGTACTTATCCAAATACTTTAATAAGTTAAAGCTTTTAAATTATAAATTCTTGAAAGAGCTTATAAGCTCTCAGCCAAACAACCCCAAATCTAACAAAACAAAAGAAAAATCATTTTGCATAAAAGAGGTTTTGGCTAGAAACCTCAGTCATACTAAAATTGAATATTTTATATAGTGCTTTCCTGTGAGAACATCTAACGAGACATCATTTATAGAAACGAATCAAGATTCAATTTTAAATACAATCAGATTGTAACAAAGTATTACTTCCTCCAATTTATTTGTATTCGCCAAATTTTTGAGGGGTACGAAAATTAAGAAGCAGTTGATTTATGTTAAAATATAACATTTTAAGTGTAAAGATCATTGAAGAGAGTAGGATTAGTTTTGGTCGGAACTCTAAAATTTGGAGCCAATATCCCAAAATATACCCAAATTTAAATTTATTAATCTGAAAATTTAAATTAAAATTAACTAAAAAATAAAAACGAAAATTAAATTGAAAATTCAAGCAAAACACCCAAATTTGATCAAATTTCTGGGGGCCTTCATTCCATTCAAAAATTCTGAAAAAATTTCAGAATTTCAACATTGACATGTACATTCCAAAAATTCAAATTTTCCCTCTAAATGTCACTTCAAATCAATAATAAATAGCCTAACTTAAATGCCACAACTACTAGAACTACATCATTCAATATTTACACAAAAACTCTCATTCAAGGAGGAGGAAGGAATTCACAGCCAAGGAAAAGACAAGTGTGCTGCAATTTCTTCATGAAGGTAGCTCGGATGGCAGATTGGCAGCATGGAGATGGAAAGAAGCTGTCTTCCAATTTAACTCCTCGAGGAGGTCAATCTCTCGGATCTGGGCTGAAGCACAAAAGCATAAAGATAGTGGTCAGCCGATTGTTCTACATTATGGAAAGCATAACAAGCGTTCAAAGCGTGTGAAAATGGACATAGAGTTCATAAAGAGTATAAAGCTCAGTAAACGATCAACTTGGAGAGGTTTGACACAACAAGTTGGATGCAGCACGACAACTGTGGGACAGTGGGTACGGGAAGGTCTGATCAGATCACACACCAGCACACTAAAGCAAGAATTAACTGCTCCCAACAAACTATCAAGGGTAAGATTTTCTCTTGAAGCCATAAAACTGGATACAAGCACCAACATGTTGAAGTTTAAGACTATGCATAACATAGTACACATAGATGAAAAGTGGTTCTATTTAACAAAAGGTATGCATCGATTTTATTTGACTCCTTATGAGTTGGAACCACATAGGACATGCAAGAGCAAAAAAATTATCACAAAAGGTAATGTTTATGTGTGTTGTGGCTCGGCCAATATTTGGCCAAGATTCTAGTGTAGTTTTTTATGAAAAAATAGGTATTTTCCCCTTCATATATCAAGAGCCAGCAAAGAGAGCAAGTAAGAGCAGGGCATCAGGTACAATGATCACAAAGGCCATAGAAGCAGGGCATCAGGTACAATGATCACAAAGGCCATAGATTCAATCACCAAAGAGGTTATAAGGGGTTGTCTACTAGAGAAGGTATGTGAATCATTTCAGTTTACACAATTTAGTTCATTAACAAGTGTGAGCTGCCTTTTATTGCAGGGATTTAAAAGCAAAATAGACCACTGTTAATGGCACTTATGTGATGATACAATAAGATAATGCTAAACCACACATCAAAGATGATGATCCTCTCTTTAGGCATCCTTGGATGAAGGTTTATCATTCAGTTTGGTACAACAACCCCCTAATTCACCAGATACCAATGTGAATGATTTAGGATTTTTTCAATGTATTCAGTCACTACAACATCAAACAACTTGTCACACAATAGATGAGTTAGTGAAGGCTGTGGAGAAGTCTTTTCAAGACTTAACAGCCACTAAGCCGAACAATGTTTTCCTTACATTACAAGGATGCTTGCTGGAGATTTTGAAAGTGAAGGGCGAAAACAGGTACTCCCTCCGTCCCACGAAACATGTTACGTTTCTATTTAAGGTAAAAATTAACAAAAAAGGGTTTTTTTTAATTACAATTAAAAAACTAATTGCACCCCCTAATTGCACCAAATAATACGCTCATTATTGTTTCCAAATGCTGGAACCCTAATTTCACACCTTCTCTCTTGTTATTCTCGCCGCCCCTTCACGTCCCTTTCTCAAATTTGTATCTCTCTCAAATTTTTCGCCCCTCCCTCAATCTTTTCTCCTCCATTGAAGTTCGTTGATTCTCCCGCTTCGAATGATCTATTGGAATCATGTCGCTGCCTCCTCGTTCCAATAAAAATGGGTGGATCACTCCTCACCGCCCCCTCACCACTGCAGCGTCCATTGACGGTGAGGTAGCCGGCGGCGGAGGACGTCGAAGCCCACTCCTTAATCGACCTGGATCTGGCTTTAAATCCAGATTTGTCACTGACCAAAGCAACACCAAGTTCAATTACGGCGCGCTCCGCTTCTGCCGCCCCCCGCCGTGATGACCGATGGGAGCGGAGGGCTCGCCGGTGGCGGAGGAGACCAACAGGAGGCGAAAATGAGCTGCCCGAACCTAATTAGCACGGATCCCTATTGGAACATCGGTGGTTCTTTTGGTTGGGAGTTTCAGGACGAGTCTTCAAGTGAGGAAGATGAGGGGTCAACAATTTAAAGATTGAGGACCTCTCAAGTTCAGATTTGAGCCCAGTCTTCTTTATTTTTCCTATGGAAGGATCGCAATGCGACGCGGCTGTGAAAGATACTGAGAATCAGATGCTCAAGGAGGGATTTACGTGGTTTGAGATCAATAATGCTAGTCCAAAGAGGCGATGATGGTCAACCTCCTTTTCTTTGCTTAAATTGGTGAGATCTTTCTTTAATTTTAGTTATAGTCAGGCCCCTTTCTTGTTGGATGAATTTTGGATGATTTTTAATGATGTTGCTAAAACTGCATATGTGAAGCTTGTTGGATGATGGTGAGATCTAGTCATTTGAAACTGATTTTTAATGATTTTTAATGATGTTGATGAGATCTTGTCAATCGAAACCGCATATGTGAAGCTTGTTGGATGATTTTTAATGATGTTGCTGAAATTATGAGCTCTGCATATGTGATTTTGTTGGATGAGTTTTGATGATGCTGAAAATCTCCTATTTGATCATGCATATTCATTACAAAACAGGAGATTGCACTATGTTTACACTCTAAACATAGTCTACAACTAATTGTTCAAAAGCTATATTTACAGAGCATAAACATACAAAAACTAGTGATTTTTTTACCCCTTAAATACATGCATTCATAGGCTAATTATGTTCATGATCTCCTGCATTCCTTCATTACAGCCCACTTCTTTGAGATGGTTGAGGCATTGAATGACCAACTCCATAGGCACTTCCAAATTGAGGGGTAGTAAGTTTGACCTTATCAAAGCCCCCTTGCCCATATGTGGGACTTTGTAGCAGTTTTGGCCTTTGATTTTCATTATCTCCACCATGCATCCTTGTAGGCTCAGAAATATATTGTTCAAAGTGGTAGCATTGAGCATATGAAATGACTGAATCACTGCATCTATGAGCTCTTCTACTGTTTTGGTTGAAGTCTCTACTTGTAATGATTGGATGGCCATAAACCACCCTAAATCATTAACATTGCAGTCTGGGGAGTTGGGTAGTTGCTGCACTAGCCTGATATTGAAGCTTGATTGACTTGTAGCAGCCTTGAACTCTTTAACATTGTCTGAAATGTGCGGCCTTGCATTGGTAAGTTGCACACGTGAACATAAATGTTGTTGTGCTTGCACATAAGAACAAATACACACTTGACTCTTGCAGTAAATGTTGGTACATAAGAACAGATACACACTTGACTCTTGCATTAAATGCTGGTACATAAGAACAGATACACACTTGTTGCCTAGGGTCAACAGCCTGTGATGATGAGACATCCTCAATCTGAGGCTACACATAAATGTTGCACTAGAATAATAAACGAGGATTGATTATCTTGTTAATTAGACAATCCTTAATCACTAGCTTTGTGATTAAATTTATGGCTTTAGTCTCAAGTGTGCCTTTTTGCCTGTTCTTGCTGCTCCTTTGTGCTAGTACTTCCTCTGAAAATGGGTAAATTCCAATCTTTCCATCGAACAAGACAATTCCATTCTCTGCAATTAATGGTCTTGAAACTGCACACATGAACATGATTTTTGTGATAAAGTTCTTGCTCTTACAAGTACGGTGTGGCTCGGCTTCTCCGGGAGCTAAATAAAATCTGCGTGAGCCTTTTGTGATATAGAACCATTTTTCTTCGATATGCATTGTGTTGTGCATACTACGAAAGCTAATTACATTGAGAATTCTGTCCAACTGTAAAGCTTGGAGACAAAACCTCAATCTTAACAGCTTATTCGGGGTTGTTAAGTCGGGCTTGATTGCTGAAGTGTGAGCCCAAATTTCTCCATCGAGCACCCATCGCCCCACAATTGTTTTACTTTTTCCCAATCTTTTTGCCAATCCCCTAATTGATCCCCTTTTAGATAAAGGTAGACTTGTTAGAAGTGTGAGATCAAGGTGAACACTCTTCTTTCGTGTGAATGTAAGCTTACCGCTTCGAATGTGTATAGCTTCACCCTCGTCTCGTTGCTTTTTTACAGATTTCCACAGTCGGAAAACAGTTTGCCAGGAGATGGCGAACTTCATCGTTGCTGCCTTCATCTTGCCTCGAGGTGGCTGACCGTCGTTGCATCCTTTAAAAATGAATTGGACGATCTTGTTTCGTTGCTTCCTAGAGAGATCTCTCATGACCATTTTTTAGCTTTCTTGTATTTTGTGTTTTCTCATGTTGTAATGAATCTCCTTTTATAGATTAGCAATTTGACTTAGCTGGGAAACTTGAAAATTTTGGCTTTCACTTTTGTAATTCCGCCTCTGCCGCCAAATATTTTGGCTACTTTTGAATGCAAGAAATTTCAATTTTCATTTACTAATTGTGTTACCACTTCACTGCCCAGGTTCTATCGAAAATGAAAAAAAAAAAAGTTAATTTAATTTAATTTAATTTAATTTTAAATTAATGCTTCAGATTATAAAAAATTAAAAACCATAAACACTTCAAAATAGATTAAAAGATTAATAAATAAAGTGTAATCACTTTTCTACTTTATTACCTACCCACTTACAACACTAAACATTAACTCCTTAAATCCCGTGCCGAAAAGAAACGCAACAAGTTTCGTGGGACAGAGGGAGTACAAGGTACCACATTTGGGTAAAGAGCACCTCATTAGAGAAGGAAGACTTCCATTGAATTTGGAAGTGCATACTGCATTGGCACATGATTCCCTAATCCATTTACTAGATGCTGGAGAGAAAGATGGGATTGAGAAAATGTGGGAATATTTTGGTTTTGAAAAGGCTGATGGTGAGGAGGATTGAAGATTGCAAATTGGAGCAGTTTATCTCAAGTAAACAATGGAGGTTTCTTTTGTGTAAGATGTAAAGTTTTTGTCATTTTTTTTTAAATGATGCTATGTAATGTCTGATGCTTTGAAGGATGCATCATTTTAATTTAACCATGTTTTTTTAGTCAAAATCGGAAGCAACAACATTCACATCTCACAGAAATGATCACATATGCAATTCACATATCCAAACAAAATCACACCACATATACAACATTCACACCTCACATAAATCATCATTTCAGAATAAATCCCAACATATTCCCACATAATCGCAACCACATCATTCAATACCATAACCTCTCTAGAATCAAGCCAGCTAACCGAGGAGAAAAACAAGGTAAGGGAAAGATCTCACCAGTTTAAGATAGGCTGGTATAAGAATCCCTATCATCTCATTGAGATCAGACAACGGCAGCAAACCAGCCGGCGCCGCCTCCTCCTCCGCCGTCACCGACTCCGCCTCTGCCCTCTGTTGCACCAGATCACCACCGCAAAGCTCCAAAAGCCCTTCATCTTCTAGATCCATAGGCTTACCGAATAATGTCTCAGGAACTATGGAATCGTCAACGCCAGACTCGAGTCCAGTCGAATCATCGGCCATATTTTCAGAAAACTCAGAATCGAAGAAGATAACTTTAGATTCACCGAACAATGGTGCATCTATAGCCTCATAGATGGAAGAAATCAAGGAACTGGTAGCCGCGACTTGGGATTCGGCTTCTGTTTGGTCTGGGTTACGGACCAACAACAATGAACAAGAAATAGAAGGTTCGCTCGCTAGCAAAGCCTTTTACCTTTCTCCACAGTGGTTCGAAGGCTCGACGCGTTGAAGCGCTGAACTGATATCTTCCAGAAAGTAACCTACAAAACAGAACCGGAGAGGGGGTTCTCCGGGGAGAGACTCCGACGCTCAAGTCAGTAAAGACTCCGGAGAGCGTAAGGTAGTAAAGGGTGCTAGCTCAGAGAGTTCTTGTAGCTGAGAGTATTTCAGAATACTTACCTTGTGGTGTAAAATGCATGGGGTATTTATAGTAGAGGGATTACCGGGATATAATTGTCAACTTATTTGTCAAGGAGGGGTATTTTAGTAACTGCATACCCGACAAGGTACAACGGCCTGGCGAGGTACCAAGAATATTCATAGGGCCACCAGCCAATAGCGTGGGGACACGTGGAGTGGTCCCAAAGTTAGTTAGAAAAGGGGCTCTGCAAAACAACGCCTTGCAGCCTTTCAGCGAGCCCGTACTGAGCCAGTCACCACATCTGATCAAGAGTCAGGTGTGGGGCTTCTGATTCCGTCATGTGCTTTAAGCGGTGAAGGTAACACTCACTTCTGGCAGTCAGGTGTGAATTACCACGCTTCGCTCATTCACCTTTGTCTCTTGCCACGTGTCACTCGTGGGTGAGAGCTGATATTAGACCCTATCAGATAGGTAATTGAACGATCAACCATCAGAAGAGATATGTCTGTTGGCTTGATGTTCTTGAGCTCCAGTCTGTGATAGATCGATAGGGGCATGAGATTAATGCTTTCTCCAAGATCGAGCAAGACTTTGGTGAATGAGAGATCCCCAATCATACAGTTGATGTTAAAGCTTCCGGGGTCCTTCTTCTGAGACAGCATGCTTTGGAGTATGGCACTGCACTCCTCAGTGAGAGTGATTGTCTCAAATCTCCCAATCTTCTTCTTGTTGGACACAACATCCTTCAAGAATTTCATATAGCCTGGCATGTCTCGGATTGCATCAAGGAGAGGTATATTAATCTGAACCTTCTGAAACAGTTCAGTTAACTTCTTGTACTTCTCTTTTTACTTGGATTTCACGAGTGCATGAGGATTGGGGCTTTGGGAATGTATGGCACAGATATCGAGGCACTTCTGCATGGATTAGGTGGCCTCGCTTGGTGGTCTCGCTTATCCGCAAGCGAGCCATTAAGCGAGGCGTGTTTTTCTGAATTTTCGGAAACGCTCGCTTGGTGGCCTCGCTTAGGGGTAAGCAAGGTCGCCAAGTGAGGCAATTTTGCCTCGTTTCCCATGCCGTCTTCAGTTGCACTTTCTTCGGGAACATCCTCTATCTCAACCTCGTCTGTTTTCCCCCTCTTCAGTTCTTTCTCTCGCTCCGGGTGATTCACATAGCTCGTACCACTTCTCAAATTGATAGCGTTACACTGATGAGATCTCTTTGGGTTGGGTGCAGTGTTACTGGGAAACGATCCCGGATTATGCACTTCAGCTTGACTCTTTGCCATCTGACTGATCTGAGTATCCATCATCTTGAGTTGTTTAGTGAGAGCGGTTACAATGGCTGTGGTAGAATTACTGATGGTGGCCAAACTCTGCTCCATACTGATGAATTTCTGATTCTGATTCGAAATTTACAGAGCTAAGTCTTCCAATGTGAGTTTTTTCGGTTCTTGAATCACACCATTCATCACATTGAACCCCGGAGGAGGTTGCAAAGTGTTTTTGGGGTTTGCATAGGAAAAATTCGGATGATTCTGATTATTGTTGACTCCTCTCCCCTTGTTGTAGCCGTGGCGGTATTGAGGGTAATTACCCCCCTGTACGAAGTTGGCTTCCTCAATCGGTGGCAGACTATCGGTGAGGTTGACTTCCATCTTCCCTTTCCTTTCTGCTTCAATCTCTCTCTGAAGGGATTGGTACTTGTCGAGAAGATTGTCATATTTCTCATCTGTTTCAATTGCGGCAAGCTTCTTGACCACCTGTCTCTCTGATGGCCACTGAGAACTCGTGGCGGCCATTGTTTCCACCACTTTTCTGGCATCCTCTTCAGCAAGACTAAGTAGACTTCCACTGGCAGCTGCATCCAACTTATCTCTTGAAAACGTGTCAACCCATTGTACAAGCGAATGAGTTGTTGGGATTTAGTGAGACCATGTTGAGGACACTTTCGCAATAAGGCCAAAAATCTCTTCCAAGCTTCACAGAATGTCTCATCGCCAAATTGACTGAAGGATGAGATATTGGAGACGTGTTTCTGAGCTTTAGCTGGAGGGTAATACTCGGCTAAGAACACTTTGCACATGGTGGTCCAGTCAGGAATCTTCTCTCTATTCAGACTTTCAAACCACTCTATTTCCTCATCACGAAGCGAGAAGCCAAATGTACGTAACCGAATCGTATCGATTGGAACTCCTTGTTGCTTGATGGTGTCACTGAGCTCCAAGAATCGAGTCAGGTGCTTGCTCGGATCTTCTATGTCTCATCCTCCAAACTGATGCTGCTGAATCATATTAATGAAGGCATGCTTAAGCTTGAAATTGTTGGCTGCAATCGGCCCCCATCCACCATTCTGATAATTGGTGACTGGTGGTAGATATTCGTTCTCCAATGGCACTTTCGCCTTTTCGGCATCATCCTTAGCCTTGGCTGTGGCCAGAACAGTTTCTATATCTCTCAGCTTTCCCATCATCTGGAGCATCAGGTCACGCATCTCATTGTTGTCTGCCATTTTGGACTTCCTTTTGTTTCGCAGCGTTTTTTCAAGTTCCAAATCCAAAGGTAAGAGCTCTGAG
This sequence comes from Salvia sclarea, assembly GCA_036873715.1. NCBI lineage: Eukaryota > Viridiplantae > Streptophyta > Magnoliopsida > Lamiales > Lamiaceae > Salvia > Salvia sclarea. The sequence goes on from JAYJMF010350636.1 coordinate 10,499, forward strand.
TTTGAAGATCTCGTGATCATGCACTGCCTGCAAAACAAAAGAAAAACACAATGAGATAGTGAATTTAACGGAAAAATAAAAACTTGAATCAACAAATAAATATCTGATTATTAGCAGTGTGATATTCTTAGCAGTCCCAGGCAACGACGCCAAAATTTGATCGCTTATTTTCCTAACAAATAAATGGTAGTAAAATAGGCAAGTAATTATATCGTTTCCACAGAGACTGCACAGTGAAAACACACTTTCTAAACACAAATATATCTCTATTATTCAGGACTCGAAAAGATTGTTTTTGTAACTATATCTTCAAAATCTAATCCAAAGAAAAAAATAACAGAAGTGAAAATAAAAAGGATTTAACTTAATGAGAAAAACGGCCGATCCTAGGGATGCATTACACTAGTCCTAATTATGTGAATTCGATCTCCTAACTCAATAACCACTTTAATCCAACCCTGGTGAAAGATCACTATTATGGATGTCTACTCCAGTTACAGTCATCTACAGCTGTTGATTAACACCTAGCCTATTACCCGTAAGTATCAATAAGTATCAAGGACTAGTTTGTTAACTCCCAATAGCACCTCAGAATAGCTTCATGTAAGTTCCTATCTCAGTTACGACGGTAGACACTTATATTGTAAATCCACTGTTCAATTCACACCTATCTCTGTTACGACTCAAGAATGTCAACTAGCAAGCATTAATATTGATCAGATATTAAATCATGAGGATAAAAAGCATGAACTACAAACCACAAGTTGGAAGGTAAATTAATACTAATTGGTCATTCACATAATCAAGAGCAGTTTA
>JAYJMF010350647.1:0-11314 GCA_036873715.1 Salvia sclarea
AAATTTCATTGGTCAATTTTTAAATCATATAAAAGTAAAATGAAATTTGAATGAAATTAAGTAGCATTCTAATTAACTCACGCATCGCGTGGGCAATATACTAGTTTTCCTTGAATGGGAACGGAGCCGAACAAGAAATACGATCCATTTTACTTATATAAAACAACAATATAGCCGAATCTTCTTTCCCTTATTTGGTATATACATCGAAAAGAAGATACTTTTATTACTCCCTCCATTTTATAATATTTGGTCTATTATTTTAGGCACGGGAATTAAGGAGGGAGACAAAATAATGTAAAGTAATTATAGAAATATATATTACGGAATATTTAAAAATAAGTAAGTAATAAAAATTTACAAAAAAAAAAAAAAATATTATAAGCTGGAGGAAGTACTATTATTATTATTATTATTGAGATTGAGATTTTTATTTTTATTCTATCAAAATATTATGACATCTGATCATGAGATGTCCTACTAGAAGTCAATAGGTGTTACTGTTTGACTTCATACCCAAGAGAGAAAAATAAGCTTTTGAATTAGAAACCCTCCTCGTTATAAAGCAATCCAAGAGACCTGAGTGAAGAAACAATCGTTGTAGAGATAGTTGTTACAAAAGAAGCTTCAGCTGTGTCAGTTTATTCCAAAAAAAGAGCAGACCATTGTTATTATCACTTCAAAAATCAGATGCGCTCAACAATAACTATGAATACAACACAACAAACATTGATCATTTGAACATAACCTACCAACTGATTTCAAGCACAACTCGACTTCATAGTCTAGGCATAACTTCAAGAAGCAAAAACAGCAAGTTAATAAAAAATTGGTCGTACACTGCTGCTTGATCTATAACCCTTATCTCCGCTTGTGACTCACTCCTACTCGCCATGGCTACTACAACTTGTGTTTCATCGTATTCCAACGGAATTATTCCTTGTACACGAAGGAAGACACGTATGTCCAAAAAGGTGACAAAATTTGCTAAGAGCATCCCATGCTCTCGACCTATCACTTGCTGTCTGTGAAATCTGCATCAATGACATCTCCATCAGGTCCCTTGTTGTCTGGTGATTCTGAGGAGCTAGTAGCCCCACCACCGGGAGCCGGGCCTGCACCAGCTTCGGCACCTGGCTGGTTGTACAGCGACTGGCCAATCTGCATGACTTCCTGATTAAGTGCAGTCATGGCATCCTTCATCACTTGGGTCGACCCTCCAGAGATCGCATCCTTAAGTTCTCCAAGTTTGGCCTCGACCTTCTCTTTTACGGGGGCGGGAACTTTGTCGCCAAGTTCCTTCAACTGCTTCTCCGTTTGGTAAACCACTGAGTCAGCCTGATTCTTTGTATCTATTGCATCTCTCTTCTCCTTGTCTTCATTTGCAAATTTTTCAGCTTCGCTCACCATTCTCTCCACCTGTAGTTCCATTCAGAAGAATGTAAATTATCACACTTGAACATAAGATTCAAATCTGTCAGTAAAATGAAGCCAGAAAGCTCACCTCATCACCAGGCAATGTGCTAGCACCAGTAATTGTGATATCTTGCTTCTTCCCAGTTCCCTTATCTATAGCAGTAACTGAGAGGATTCCGTTTGCATCAATATCAAACTTGACCTCAATCTGTGGGACACCACGGGGAGCAGGTGGAATTCCATCGAGGCGGAAGCTGCCTAAAGATTTGTTGTCCCGAACAAACTCCCTTTCACCTTGAAGGACATTGATCTCGACACTGGTCTGACCATCTGCAGCGGTTGAGAATACTTCGGATTTTGAAGTGGGCAATGTAGTATTTCTGGGAATAATCTTTGTCATCACTCCACCAAGTGTTTCCAGTCCCAAAGACAATGGTGATACATCCAAAAGGACGATATCACTAACATCTCCCGCCAACACACCAGCCTAACCGGATAAAAGAAACAGCAAAAATGGTTACACGACATAACTTCGGTGCAAAAAGTCGCAACCAAATCAGATCAGGACACTACCTGAACGGCAGCTCCAAGGGCTACAACTTCATCAGGATTCACAGTTACATTTGGGTCCTTTCCAGTCATTTTCTTAACCAGCTCTTGAACAGCTGGAATACGTGTGGAACCCCCAACAAGTATTACCTCATCTATATCGCTTAAGGAAAGCTTTGCATCCCTCAATGAATTCTGAACTGGAGTTTTTAGTCTGGAAAAGGATATCATTACTTCAAGTGGCTTGAAAGAAAGTACAGGTACATAATTGCACTTATGTGTTGATGAATTGGTGAAACAAGCTCACCTGTCAAGCAAATCAGAGCATAGTTCCTCAAACTTAGCTCGTGTAAGTGTTGTTTCAATATGTTTAGGGCCATCTGCAGTGGCGGTAATGAAGGGCAAACTGGCAAAAAACCGTGAACAAGACTGTGAGCATGTACACATTCAAAAATATTGTAGGAGTTCAGAAAAATTAAAAACTTACCTAATGTTAGTTTGAGTCAAAGATGAAAGTTCCATTTTGGCTTTCTCTGCAGTCTCAGTCAAACGCTGAAGGGCTTGTTTGTCCTTTAATAGGTCTATCCCTTCATCCCTTTTGAAATCTGCAGCAAGCCAATCAACAACTCTCTGGAGAAATTTAAAAAATGTAAATGATCCAAAAATTAGTCAAATTGTCATGGAAAGCAAAGCAAACACATGTCGAACAAGAGAGAGAGAGAGAGTTTAATTAATTATTAATGAATGGTCAGTAGAATGAACCTTATCAAAGTCATCACCACCAAGATGAGTGTCTCCGGAAGTAGAAAGCACCTCAAACACACCATCACCAACCTCAAGGACTGAATCAGAGCACGGAAACAAAAATTATAAAGCCTTCTCAAGGAATGCTTAACTGAGATGTAAACTAATAAAACACCAACTTCAGCAACCAAATAAAATAGATGGTAGAAAGAAATGCATAGTGACAGTTGTAAGAGATAAAACCAAATTTACCCAAGCATATTTCTACATCATAGCTCAAGAAATTACCTTAACATAGTTACAAATAATGAGTAAATTTCATTGTATTTTCCAAGCTAATACCAAGAAGAAAGACATGATATTGATAGGCACAAAATTGTCTGCAACGAAGAAAGGTCAAGAGTTTTAAAAGACACTTAATTCTATCTGAAACATAAACAGATCCACTGACCCACCTTCACAGCAAAATCAAGCACAACAAAAAGATCGGGAAAAGAAAATCAATATACCTGAAACATCAAAGGTGCCACCTCCGAGGTCAAAAACTAGAATAGTTTCATTGCTTTTCCTCTCGAAACCATATGCTAATGATGCAGCAGTAGGTTCATTTATAATACGGAGAACCTCCAAGCCAGCAATGCGACCAGCATCCTTTGTTGCAGTCCTTTGAGAATCATTGAAGTAAGCAGGGACTGTAACTACTGCTTTGGTAACTTTGTCATTTAAGAACTTTGATGCATCATCCACAAGCTTCCTCAAAACCTAAAACCAGAGAGAGGGAAAATTTACAGGAGACGAAATGTAAAAGTACAATCTTTGCAACACTCGGAACAGACTCATCATTAGAATAATAACTCTATTCAATTGGCAACAGAATCTAAATAAAAATGGAACAATCAATTACATCTAAATATACATAGCAAAGAAATGCTTTAATTGAATCCAAAGAAAAACAAAGAAACGGAAATGAAAAATTGGTAGAATAAAATACCTGAGCGGATATTTCCTCAGCTGCAAACTGTTTTCCAATGGCGGGACACTCAAGCTTGACATTCCCGTTTTCATCCCTGACGACATTATAGGAAACCTGCTTGGACTCGTCATCAACCTCCGACATCTTCCTCCCAATAAACCTCTTAACGGAGAAGAACGTATTCTCGGGGTTGACCACGGCCTGCCTCTTTGCAATCTGGCCCACCAACCTATCACCATTCTTAGTGTAGGCAACCACGGACGGCGTCGTGCGCTGGCCCTCGGCGTTGGTCACGATGGTGGGTTTTCCCCCTTCCATCGCCGCCACCGCGGAATTGGTGGTGCCAAGGTCAATCCCGACAACCTTCTCGGCCACCACACGAAAAGTAGAGCCACGTCGATGCTTAGTCTTCAGCTTCAATCCGAAGGAGACGGAGCTGTTGTTGACCTTGGTGCCCAAAAACACACTTCTATTACGATGGTTTCTGGAGGATTTGACAGCGGTGAAGTTAGCGGCGGCGGCGCCGAGGGAATTAATTGACGCCATTCTATGTGTAGCTAGATGAATTGTTGGTGAGAAACGAGAATTCAATCAAGCAAGCCCTAGTTAAGTATAGAATTGGGGACGACGACTGAAAATTTTGGTGAGGGAGATAGATAAGAGAAGAGGGGAAGGGGGAGAGGGCTGGGGTTTATGAGGACACGTGTACGATTCTAGAATGATCTTTCGTCTGTGCTTCGCTTCAACGGTTTCCTCAAAATATTTGTGTGCTTTTTTATTAGTAAGAAAATATTTGTGGCGCGGCTAACTTATGTTTTTCACGTCAGAAATACCATTTTATTTTTAGAAATAAATAATAATTTATCATTGTTATATATTGTATATTACTCCCTCCATTCTGTTACTAATAACACACTTGTCATTTCAATTTATCTCATTAGTAATGACATATGCTAAAAGAGGTAATAAATTTGTCTTTAAAAAGTAACAAATTTAGTAGACTTCATCATTTTGCACACAAAAACAACACTTTCTTAATCTTCGTACCCAAAAGTAAGGTATCATTACTAATGAGACGGAGGTAGTATACTCCTTCCGAACCATTAGAGATGACCCTTTTGCCATTTTAGTTTGACCCATTAGAGATGACTATTTCCATTTTAAGTAAAAATTTAACACATAAAAGTAGGTGGGGTCCTCACATTTTAAACTTTTTACACTACCTCCTTATTCTCCGTGCTCAAAAAGTTGGGGCCATCTCTAATGGTTAGGGGAAAGTATATGAAACAGCGAATAATTTTAGCCATTTTTATAATGTGTACAAACATGAAAAATTTCCGGCTACTTTTTGGTTTTTATTTAAAATCTAAATACACCTAGTTTTTTGTCAAATGTTTAAGATCTTGTTGAATGATTTATGAAGAAAGAAAGACTTGGTTGGGGGTACCTTGTTTCATACGTTGGATTTTAGTTCTGCTCATCTAATTAGTTAACCAGTTGTTTTTTTTTATTGTGACGAGTCATCCAAACGAAGGTTAAGTGACCCTTTTGTAATAATATGTATCTTGTTTAATAATAGAAAATATAATTTATTCATAAAAACATTGTGTGAGTATGTAAACTCTTCTTGTTACATAAACTTGAATTATAACCCGTTTTATAAATTTTGATGCTAAATATTAAAATGGTCCAACGCAAAGACTCTTCTTATTTCTTAATAAAATACGTAAAGTACTTGACTGTTGATAAATTATACTCCCTTCGTCTCACAATTGTAGAGATACATTTTTCGTTTTACGTCCGTCCTCCAAGTATAGAGACACTTCTTCTTTTAGTAAAAACACTTTACTTTATTATCCTCACTTTTTCATCTTTTAGTAAAAGCACTTTACTTTTTCACTCGTGTCACTTCAAAATGTCTCTAGGTTTGTGGGACGGAGTGGGTAACTGTTTATAAATGATCCACATGGATGGTAATCAATAGTTAAATGTATATGCTTATTTTTATAAAAAGTAATGTTTTTTTTAACTCATTTATTAATATAATTTTATTTAATAGTAATATTAATATTTACTTCTATTATCTTAATCCATGTAAAAATTTCAATAAATAGGATTGAGGGATTCCTTTTTTTTTTGGGAGGGGCGGAATAATTAATTGAGCATATAAAAAGGTGTAAAATGAAACGAAAAAAGCAGTAATCTAGTAGGACAATGGTAGTTATATTGCAGCAAGGGCATGGATAACGCTGGCCTTAGCCCCAAAGAAAGGATCTCATTGGCTGAAAAACTCCGCCTGAATTCTTCTCCACCGCCGCATTTCAATTCACAATCTCATCACATTTATGGGAGATGAAAAACTCCTTACTACCGGAGACCCCCCGCTGCGACTGGGATTTCAAGCTCTCCGCTGTGATCTCTTCCCCAACCTCCGCCTCCGACGCCATCGGAGTCCTCGAATTCGACCACACCAACTCCCTCCTCGCCACCGGAGGCATCGCTAGAAAAATCAGAATCTACAACGCCCAAAACTTCTCAACGGAGAAGTACGGTGGCGGCGCTGCATGCGACTACTACATGTACACTCCGGCGAAGCTTAGCAGCCTTAAATGGAAGCCCGGGTGCGGGTCCCGGGTGATCGGATCGGGAGACTACGACGGCCTGGTGATGGAGTACGACCTCGAGAAGCGGGTGCCCGTTTTCGAGCGCGACGAGCATGGCGGGAGGCGGGTCTGGAGCATAGACTACTCCGCGGCGGACCCCACCCTCGGCGCGTCAGGCTCAGACGACGGCACCATGCAAATGTGGGACACGCGCTGCGATGCGGCCGACTCTCTGGCCACGGTCCGCCCCGGCTGCAGCCCGGTCTGCAGCGTCGAGTTCGACCCCTTGGGCGGTCTGGTCCTGGCGGTCGGATGCGCGGACCGGAAAATATACGGCTACGATGCGCGGATGATGGTCGAACCGGTTTTCGTGTTGGAGGGGCACGACAAGGCCGTGAGCTACGCCAGATTTCTGGATTCGCGGACGGTGGTCTCCTCTTCTGTGGACGGGAGCTTGATGATGTGGGACGCGGAGGATCGCCGCCTTCTCCGGAGGTATAGAGGCCACGTCAACAGCCTGAGATTCGTGGGGTTATCGGTGTGGAGAAGTGGTGGCTTGTTCAGCTGTGGCTCCGAGAATAACCGCGTCTTTGTTTACGATAAGAGGTGGGCCGAACCCATTTGGATCTGCGCCTTTGAGACCGCAGGGAGCCATCAGGGCTTCGTCAGCAGCGTGTGCTGGCGCCAGCCGTCGGAGGAGGAGAACCGCTGCACGCTGGTGGCCGCTGGCTCTGATGGGGTGTTGCAGCTCTTTCAAGGTCAACGGAAGGGATTCATCGATTAATTTACTGCAGGTTTTCGTTTTACTCAATAAACTGCCAATTTCCTTTTTTGAGTATTTCTGCCTGCAATGTTAATATTCCCTTTTCTTAGGCTAGCCATACATCAAAATTCTGTTCGAATTTAAATTAAGAGGCGTTTTTATCTCTCTATTAGTATTTCATTTTACATCATTTATATTTATATTAGTAGTAATATATATATATATATATCATGGCACATTTTTTTTTTCTTAACAGCGCGACTATATATAGTCTTCATAGTGTACTAATATATTACTACACGACTTTGCTAGATTGGCGAGAGATTTACCAGGGAAAGCTTTCTATAATTAAATTACTACAGATTAACAACGGATAACTAAATTACTACAGATTAACAACGGAGTATACATACTAACGTGCTCTAAATTCACAAATAAGGTGTATTGCCAATTTATATGAGAGTTAGGACATAAAATATCATTTAACAATTTATATAACAGTTAGGTCCACCAAATTAAATATCTTATATACCAAACTCTAGTTTTAGAGATCTTTTGTTTGCTCGCTTGGTGCCGCCAAGGCGCCAACCACGTGAATTTTTCAAGTACCTTACTATTAAGGAAAAAAACATATGTGTAATCATTTGGTTTGATATGTTTCTGAATTAAAGTATTATCACATGCATGTCATTTTCCGGATTCAGTTAGATAATTATGGATTGGCTGTATCTCTGTACTGTTCATAATGTATATTCAACTGAATGCGTAAGAAGTATCAAGATTCAAATTAATTCAATAAAATTATGAACATACGTACCATTAGGAATATGTATTTGGATCTAGAGTATTGGTCGTCTTATGAATTTAACTCATAATGTTTTGTGAGAAAAATATAATCAGTTGTTATTAATAGTGCAAAATCTTTGGGACGTATACATTTTCAAAAGCTAAAAGGTTGAATATATATCAACTTTGCCACAAACATGTACAGATTACAAGAAGAATAATATATTAATTTCTAGGTACAAGTTCTTTGATCTCAAATTTGATTTATACTGCTTCAGAGCTTAGTAGACAGAAGGGGGTCAATGTTATACTTGACGTGTATGATTATCTTTTCCTCTTTGGAACCATGCATATATATATAGTTAAGCTTTGAATAATTTAACGGGCCGGTTAATTAGACAGAGATTTCGTGTTTACATGAATATAAAAGAAGCAACATTATTAACTCAACACACTACAATAAAACAGAGGTAATTGGTCGAATCATGCATGCACGCAATCATACATATGGATGCAGTGATCGGATGATCGATATAGGACTAACCAGTTGATGTAAATAAAATGAGATATGGTTTCAGTAGTTGCAATGTTGCATATATATATATATATATAGTCATGCATTCTAATTAACACAATGGATCGGAGTAATAACTTTCCTTGTGGGAAAGTGCGTAGAATGATAGTACAATCATTATTTACATTAAATAAATAATCAGTTTGTATTTTGATATATGGGCAGTTAAGACATGCATGAGCAAGGCTTGTTGCCTTGTTGGTGAAGAAGTCTGGCTATCTATCCGATATGTACACTAGGAATCTCGATGTATATATGTATATGAATACGTACAACAATATTATTATATTACCTTATCCCTTGCTATCTTATCCATATAGTATTATCTACAGTCTACTCTCTATCTAGATTCCAATTCTTTTCCGGAAAATGCATCTTGGGCATGGGTCCAACAATATTTGGATAAGATGATACTAAATCTTACTCAACTTTTCTTCTTCAACTCAAATCTTAGTAAACTTTAATTGATCATCGCATTTTAATTATGAGTCTTATGCAAAATAGAAGATAAAAATAATCTATTTTTAACATTGAACATTGAATTGCATTTCATTAAATATTTAAACCTCAAAAGATAAACACATTGGTCGATAGTTAAAAGGGAGCCAAGAGAGCTTTTAATTTTTTTTAATCGAATCACAACCATATATATGGGGCTTTCTGGCTAGCCGGACTCAGACGATAAGGAAGAATACATCAAACGAATTAATACTTGTATATTTTTTTTCCCCAATATTACAGTAGATGTTTTTTAAAGGTCCCTTCCGGGCTAGCGCGGCCCTACGTGGTTGCACTCTTACTCCCCTCCCCAAACAAAAAGAATACCATATATTGCCAAAAAAAAATTGAGTGGTAAAATTACAAATATATGTGATGACTAGCTACTGTATATATATATATATATGGTTGGTGAGAGAAATGAGTTTTGTGTTGTTAAATGAGGAAGAGAAATTAGGGGTGGGAAAATGATAAAGCAATTGATGAGGTAATAATGGCGGTACGGTCGTTTTTCGGATTGGATTCCCTGATCCCAATTCTTCGTGTGTCACCGTGTACGTACCACTATTAATTTCACTATTTTTAATAATTTCTTTTTTAGAATAAAAATTTATTATTACATAATATATCATGATTAATATTTATAATAAAAATTAATATTTTAAAAAAATCATATACCATGATTTTGAAATTAATAGTGGTAGACTAAGATGGTGGCACACGAAGAATTGGGGACAAAGAATCTCATCCATCTCGAAAAACACGGAGGCGCATTCCAGGCGGGCTACGTCTACGCATCATGTACACCAAACTCAATAATTATCACATATATACATGCAATACAATTTTCAATATACGGTATACCTCACTTTATTGTGTGTTGTGTAGTGTTTCAATCGTACCTTGCACATTTAATTTGCACCCATTATTACACTCGACTTTTTTTGGCCTTATCCATGATCTCGACTCTCAAGCTGTGTGTCGAACTCAATGCTAATCATGAACTGGCGTCTGGTAGAGTCACAAAATTTTATTGAAAGGTATTCTTCAAATTTCAAATATTATTCGATTTTTTGGTGAATCCGCGATATTAATTAAAAGGAAAACGAGAGAGTTTTGGAGCTTCAATGTACTCCGTTATAGTTGCAATAGAACATATAGTATATTCCTCTTAAATAGTTCAGTTAATATTTATTCAACTTTAAAGAATCTAAGTTTGTATATATGTGGTGCTTCAAAATCTTAGATAATCATCACCAGATATAGGTATATAGTTGGACATCTGCATCTATAATTGCCTTTGGGTGAACAAACATATATATATATATATATATATATATATATATATATATCGTAGGGTAGTACCTAGATCATAGATGCGCTGTCCTGTGCAAATAGACTTAATTAATTGTATTTCTCTCATTCATTAATTTGAGCCTACTCCAGTTTATAAGGGAACAATAATCAAGTGGGAACTGCTCCAAAAGATATGTTTCCAGAGCTCAGAGCGACTAAAATAAACTCTGTCTACACCATCGATGAAAGTTAAAGAATTTATTCATCAGTAACATGTAAAAATGATAGTATATATCTCATTTGTTTCGTGAAAGACATGAATGCAACTTAAAAACATATATCCACTTTCTGTATATATTTCCATTTTTTGCACCAGTTGTATTGGTATAGTATGTACGTAGTTCAAAGCTACTACATATATTGGTTCGCAGAATGAATATATAGTACGTGAATATTAATGTTCGTGTTTGGGCGAATGAACAATTTTTTATTATGGTTGATGAGATTATGTAGGAGAACATGAATGGTGAAAGAAAAATGATACAACGAAAAAACGAGAGGTTTGGTTTGAAATGTACGTGGTATATTGAAGACCTCACAGTGGTTAGTGGTGAAAATATATGCAGATTCATGGCATTGAGGACCTTCATGCATCACTTATTGTCCTTGTGATAATCTTTTCCACTCTTTTATATTTACAGTGTCATAAGAAAAGATATATAGTGCATGATCTCCACCTTTTATATATATATATATATAGAGCCAAACACATATATAGCCACTTAGGATAAAACTATTCTCAATATAGGCAAAAATATAACAATGGGACAAATATAGGCAATATCCATCAAAAAGACTAAAATACTCTTAATGAATCAAAGAAATTACACTCCCTCTACTTTCTCTCTCCACTCTCTCTCTCTCTCTCTCTCCTAGTGGCAGTTCTCTCTCTCTCTCTCTCTCTTTCTTTCTCTCTCTCTCTCTCTTCTTCTTCTTCTATTTTGACTTTTGCAGCTCCTCTCCATTGAATTCATTTTTTTTTACTTAAATATTAACTCCAATTAAAGATGGTTGGTGGTGGTAGGTTGAGTCTTAACTAATGGAAGAACATA
>JAYJMF010350678.1:0-11308 GCA_036873715.1 Salvia sclarea
ATAACTTATTAATCTGTTTGTGGTGTGATTAAACAAGACTAATCTAATCTTATTCCGCTGCGGAGTTATTAGTCTAATTGACCAATCCTTGGATAGTCAGTAAGATTCATAACTCTCCCCTGTTTTAAAAACCAGAAACTGAACCTTCCCTGGACTTCAGTTTGGTGACAAGTTCTCATATTGAAGTCATTCAGACTGAACTAACTTCAGTCTCAGTTTCTCAGCTTGTTTTTAAAACTGAACTCTGTGTGTCTTGTCCTTTATTTCGAAAAGAACCCACTGGTGTATTCACCCCCCCCATACACCAGTTCGGTCGCCCTCCGGAACCCAACACGAACCATACCTATTTATATATAGTGCAAATAGTCTGTAAATTGTTGAACTTTACCAAAATTCTCATTTTGCACACCAACTCATAAATCTGCATGTTTACCCGACTTTTAATTTAATCTTTTGTTCACGACGTTGACTTACACTTAAAATCATGGCTGACATGTGACATCGTTTGAGTGAGGGGGTACTAAAAATACTTAATGTGGCATCGGTTGAGTGAAAGGGTATAAAAAACACTTAATGCGACGTTGTTTGACTGAAAGGGTACTAAAATCGACGCCATGTCAGCCATGATTTTCGCCGAAAGTCAACGCCATGAGCAAAATCAGATTAAATTAAAAGTTGGGTAAGATACACGCAGATTTTTAAGTTGGTGTGCAAAATGAGATTGTAAGATTGTGAGGTATGATAAATTATGTGATTATGACCAAAATATTTGCATAATACTATCTTGCCCTTTCAATCCATTTCCTTATGCTTGATTATGACTAAAATAAACTTAGTAAGGGTAATTTTGTAAATTTTCATTATGAATTGAATGTTTGATTAATAATCAATCCAATTTCTTTTTTTTAAAAAAAAAATTCTCTCTTGGACCTTAGGCGGCTAAGGTTTTTGTGAGTGTGGAAAGGTAGTTTTCCCTGGTTCTCGTAGGGTTTATTTACCTCTCTCGTGTGGGTTGTTTGTGGCTTGAGAGATGGATGCATAGGAGATTGCTCGTTTGGTGAAAGATCTTCGGGTTTCAAGTGATATAAGTAAGAAAGTTGTGACCATCACTAAGGATGAGGCGGAGAAGGGACATAAACGGTTGGAGAATGCTATGGTGGGGAAAATCTTCTCGAGGAGAGTTATCAATAGGGAGATTATGCGCTCAATCTTCTGAGGATCCTTCGATCTAGAGGCAATACTGAGATTGAGGTGGTAAGAAATAACCACTTTGTTATACCCTTCTCGTTAGAATTGACAAGCGGGTCGCTCTTGAAGAAGGTCCTTGGCACTTTTTTGAAGACTTAATAATTCTTAAACTATCCAAGGCCATGCAAACGCCGATGGAAGTGGAGTTCGATGATATCACTCTATGGGTCACAACGTGCCGTTGGATTGCATGGAACCCTCGATTATCCAACGTATCGACAACCAAGTGGGGAAAGTAGAGGAGATTGACGTTAATGAAGGAGGGTTGTGTGTGGGAAAATTTGTTAGGGTTCGGGTCACTAGGCTGATTGGTGAGCCTCTTGTGCGATGTGTTCCTTTGAAACAACCCTTGACAAAGACGTCATTTTTATTTTACAGTACGGGGAAAATGTCCCAGACTTTTCCTTCCTTTGTGGAAGGGTTGGCCATATTTCTCACGATTGTAGAGATGAATCTGTTGATAAGCAGAATCCGCGCTTTGCCAATTGGCTCAGAGCGGGTAGAGTGCTTGCGGGGAGACGAGATGCCAAGGTTGGGAACTGATATAAGGCCAAGATGTCGGCTTCAGGGAACTCTGGGAATCGTTGGATTGCGCTAAGCTCCGAGACCAGAGAGGCAGAGATGGTTAATACAAAGAAGGTGGTTGGGAGGGGGGTAGCGAGCTGGAATTAGGTGGTGGGGACTTAGGGGAGGAGATGGAGGATGGGGTGCATTCGTTGGATGATAGCCATGTCGTCTGCATGAAGGATAAACTTGTCGTGGAGTCTCTTACCGGTAAAGGGAAGGCTGGTTCTCTTGACAAAGTTGTTGAGGGTGGTGATTCCGATATTTTAAGGGAGAAGGCTGGGGAAGGTGGGGGTTTAGGGTTGACGAAGAAGGGTAAGGGAAAATCGCTTGTGAAGGAAAACACCCGTCTCAACAAATTAAGATGCAAAAGTTGGAAGAAATTGGCTAGAGAGAAAAAAGAGGGCTTGGGTAGAATCAATATTAGCGGAGGTTCGGATGGGAGGGAAGTAGGAGTTTGAAGCGAAAAGTGGTTGGTTCGATGGTGGAGGAGGAAGCTGAGGAAGACAAATACATTCCTAAGTAATGCTAGAGTTTTGGAGGATAAGGTTGGCGTGAATTAAATGGCAGTCCCGCCGACCATTATGAATGTCTTGGTTTGGAATGCACGGGGTTGGGAAATTCCCATGCATTCCATGAACTTTGGCGGATGATAGCCGCGACTTCCCCGAGGTTGGTTTTATTGTGTGAGACAACTGACCTCGTACGAGTGTGTATTGGAGGGCCATCCTCGGTTTCTCAGGGCAACTTGTTGTGGATGTCGAAGGGTCCAGAGAAAGTTTGATGCTCTTATGGGATCTGTCTATCACAGTGAACTAGATTTCGCCATTCGTGCCATGCACGAAAATTGTTATAATAAAATAAAAATAATCATATAGAATTAAAATATGTACATGTAAAATATACATTAATACGGAATTATTGGTCACTTATTCGAATATATTTTATGTTGAAATTATGATATTCATGACTTAAAATGATATTAACAGCATTTCATGATATTTTTGTAAAAACGAAAAATAGTTCGAAGCAAATAGAAATGTATTCCATATCGCAATTTGTAGATAAAAATTAATTTCATATTAACAATTACCTTTTGAATTTTGTAATTGCATGAAGCAATAAATTTTAACTAATACCCACTTCGTCCCAGCGAGCTCAGTGCGTATTCATTTTCGTCACAGCAAAGATATTTGGTCATTTCCATTTTAAGACACCTTTATTATTCACACAACTTTAAGTAATATATATTCATAACATCACTTAACATTACCTTTTAGCCTTTTTCAAATCACGTGCACAAAAGCAAATGTTCAATGGGAATAGATGTCATATCTTACTCTCAATGGGAATATCAATTGTGAGGTTGAAGCGGATGGGCAACGATGGTAACTTACGGGTTTCTACGAAAACCCCGTTACTGAGTTGAGGAAGTTCTCTTGGCAGCTCATTAGGAGATTAGCCGAATCTCGGAGGCATAAGAGATTACCTTGGTTGGTTAGGAGAGATTTCAATGAAATTTTACAAGATTCAGATAAGCAAGGAGGGCGGCCGCGCTCTCTGGCGCAAATGAACGGTTTTCGGGAGGTGAATTTAGATTTCGGCTTGTTTGAAGTGGCCTCTGGATAAATCCTTTACGTGGTTTAACAAGAGAGGGGAGGGGGAAGTTTTCGAGAGATTGGACATGTTTTTTGGTGATTGTCTTTGGCATGAGAGCTTACGCTATGCATAAACTACGACTCATGATTTTTTCAGGTCGGACCATAGACGGGTTGTTTGTAGGTTGGAGGGAGATAATGAGATGATGGAGTGTTATGGAAAGGGGCGATTTCACTTTGAAGATAAGTAGCTGTTGGACAACCATTTTGTTCCCGACTTCGCTTGTGAATGGACTTCTTTACGATATGTGAATAGTTTTTCCTACTAAGATAAAGATGTGTGAATCCTTCTTGTTCAAGTGGGCCAAGGGAAAATTTGATATGTTAGGCAAGAAGATAACGAAGTTGAGGAAGGAGAGGCAGCGATGGATGGAGTTGAGTGAAGGAAAAATCAATGGTTAAATCATTTTGGACATTTCGAAGGAAATTGAACAGGCGGTGGAGATGGAGTCTATTCATTGGAAACAAAGGGCACGAGTTAATTGGCTTGCTAATGGAGATAGAAACCCGAGGGCTTTCCACATTCAATCTTTTAAACGACGGAAGAAGGATACGATCAAAAAATTTCTTGATGATCAGAGTGTTCGGAAAGAGGAGGAGGTGGACGAGGCAATGATCATTCAGAGCTATTTTTCGGACTTGTTTTACTCGAGTAGGCCATCCCGGAAAGCTATTGACAGAGTGGTGGAGTCTAGGTTGAGGCCGTCGTATGTTTCCCTTTTAAATCGGCCATTTGAGGGACATGAGGTCAGGAGAGCACTTTTCGACATGCACCCGACCAAGGCGCCAAGATAAGATAGTTTTAATGCGTGGTTTTTTCAGAAGTTCTGGCCTTTGCTCTGTAACTTTGTTACGGATAGGGTGCTCGCGGTGTTGAATCAGAATGCAGAGATCATGTAACACGTGTTATAAGATCGTCTCGAAAGTAATTTTCAATCAACTTCGTCTTGTTCTTGGCAATGCCATTGACTAGACGCAAAGCTCCTTCATCAAGGGAAGGCTCATCACTAACAATATTCTTATTAGCTATGAATGTCAGAATTGGTTGAGACGACGGAAAGGGAAACACGATTTTGCAGCGCTGAAAATTGATATGACCAAAGCATATGATAGAGTAGAATGTGATTAATTATTTGGAAGCTATGATGATAAGCTATGATGACAAGCATGGACTTCCCGATGCAACAGGGTTCTCCTCCCTGTCGCAAAATTACGAACGAAGAGGTAAGATAACGGGAGTCCCTATCGCTCCTTGCTAATTTAATATTACTCATTTATTCTTCGCAAATGATAGCCTTTTGTTCATCAAAGCCACGAAAGAGGAAGCAGTGTCGATACGAGGGGTGCTTAACTTGTACGAATCGGCTTCGGTGCAACTTCTTAACATGAGCAAGAGCTCAGTGTCCTTTAGCTCAAATACGAGTCGAAGGGATGTGGAGGCGGTGAAGGGGGTTTTGGGGTTGAGCGGAGACAGGGGTATTCAAATGTATCTTGGTTTGCCGGCCTTCATCTTGCGATAAAAAAGATTACAGTTGCGGCAAAAAATATTATTGTTTTGGGGTTGAGTGAAGATAAGGGTTTTTTTTTTCCCTCAACCTGCATCAAAACTCCCACTGTCTACAGTCTGTGCAAAAATCCCCTTTTCCCCTCTGTCTCCCACCTTTGTCTCTTCAAACAAGCAATTGGTTTTTGCCATTTTCAACAAAGAATAACTGCCAAATTCAAATGCGTTTGACCCGAGGTTCCAATTCTGGTAATCAGATTCTTTCCTTCATATCTGACCGTTTTTTAATTCAACTTTAACGATGGTGCTGCTGCAAAAGGGGACAGAGATAGAGAGATATCTCCTTGTATATATACATTTTCATAAATGGGCTTCTGCATGCATATCCAAGTAGCCGCTACATAAACAACCACACATATCCACTCTCCTTCTCACCCTCACACTCTATCAGCTTTCACACACCCCCACACATAATTTTCTCTAATGGCATCAAGAACAGCTTACCATGCCCTTTTGGATTTGACTGATACCCTAGCTATAGGGACATCCTTACTCAATATTGTTACTATCCCGAAGAAACAACTTTTTGTTGTGTTCTCGATCGTGTTGGGGCTCTGTGTCGCCCGACTGGGCCAACCCATCGGTGGGGTTTGGGGCGATACCACTGAGGGGCACGAGACAGGGCAGCCTGTGTACTCATCCCTTCACCCTGTTCTGTACTCGGCTTGCGTCAAGTCGAACTTTACAGGGGTTGGGATTTCGTTGCTCGCCATGCTGATGCTCGCCTTTGGCTTACCTCAACAGGCTGCGGTGCCCGCGCACGACGACGTCTGCTATCTTATTTTGGGTTACTTCTTCATTGCGCTGACTCTCTCTGTAGGTGGTATTGTGTTCTTCACCGCATCCGCCACCATCAAGCTCATGACGAGTGTTCGCGGCCAAGACACCAGAGGTTTCGCTATCGCCGTCATCTGGACTATTATTGTCCTTTCTATTGGCGTCTTCATCCATCTGGTTGTCTTTGTTGTCAGAGCAGTGAAAGCAGTAGAACGACGGAGAGACGAAGAAGAAGCTGAAGTACGGCGGAGAGCACTAGCCGAAGAACAGCAGCGAGCCGTAACGATTCATCCTTGAGGAACATGAAGGGAAGTGGCGTGGGTGGCGTGTTGTTTAGGGTTTCTTTTTAGTTAAGTTGTTGTTTAAGGTTTCGTTTTAGTTAAGTTGTTCTTGTTTAGGGTTTCCTTTAATTAACCAATTGTTTCGAGAAAAATTTAAAAGAAGCTCTTAGGGTGTAATCAGAGGGAATTTTCGGCTGAGGGTAAAGAGGTTTGACTCAAAGCAGACGTCCAAGCTATCCCAACTTACACCATGCTGTGTTTTAGAATCCTTGATTCGGTATGTTCGGATATCGACCGATTATGTGCTAGATTTTCATGGGGGGATAAGGAGGAAGGGATGTAGCTGCATTAGGCTCGGTGGGATCGGTTGTGTAGGCTAAAGGAGAAGGGAGGTATGGGTTTCCGCGATATTCGGAGTTCCAATAAGGCTCTGATTGCTAAGCAACTTTGGCGCATGGCTACTTATCCCGACTAGAGTTGTGCTCGATGGGTCGGGCCTGGTACCCGGGGTTTGGGCTGGGTTAGGCTATGAAAACGGAGGCTCGAAAAATTTCGGGATTTTTTGGCCCGTCCATTTGGCCTTGTCGGCCCGATCGGGTTTCGGGCCAAATTGGCCTGCCAATATTTTAATTAATATATTTTTATATTAAATATCTACTTTAGTATTAGATTATTACATATTTACACTTTAATTATAAGTATAATAATCTGTTTAACTTTCTATTTAATTATTTTATCTTGTATTTGAGTTTATTGTAATAAATAAATATTTATTTGTTTCTATAAAAAATCATGCTCGGTTGGCCCGGTGGCCTGACAGCCTGTAAGGGGCTGGGCTCCAATTTACTAGGCCCGAAAATTTTCGGAGTGACCCGACTTGACTAGGAAATATAGCTTTTGACCGGTGGGCCGGGCCGGGCTCTAATTCCGACTCTCTTGTGGCTCGAGTTTTTGGGGCTAGATATTGCAGGAATAGTAACATTATGTCGGCCCCGATGATGGCGAATGCTTCTTTTGTTTGGAGGTCTTTAGTTTGGAGCATAGAGGTTGTCGAGAAGGGGCTCTCTTGGCGACTGGGGAATGGTGGCGATATTCTGGTTTATGACGATAGGTGGGTTGCCGGGATTGAGGGGTCTTTCAGGAGCTTCGAAGAGATGGTTCGGGTAGGGACTCAAGGTTGGGGATCTTATCGGGCTTGACCGACGCTGGGATGAAGCGAAGGTCAAAGAGCTATTCAGCCCCTCTGTGCAATGTAGCATCTAGAGCACACCTTTTATCGAGTCGAGGGATAACGATGAGCGGATGTGGAGATTGACGAGAAAGGACGATTTTTGGTAAAATCGGCATACTTTGCAATGATTGGTTTCTATTCTCACGATCATATGAGTGAACCGGAGAGGAAGTGCTGGAGTAAGCTTGTTTGGAACCTCTCTATCCCACCTAAGGCTAGAGTTTTCCTATGGCAGGCGTTTAGCAATATTATTTAAACGGCTGCAAACTTAATAGCGCACCATGTGTCGAGCTCCGGAATTTGCAGCCTTTGTGGAGATCGATGGGGTTCCACAGAGCATTGTTTGCTTTTTTGTCCTAAGGTGTCGAGGGTTTGGAAAGACTCTTGATTTCATGCGACTGTGAGGAAAGCAAAGGTCTAGCCTTGATTGACATGGCTGCCGCGGTCCGGGGTGAGTGGGTGAGGAAGATTATGAGTTGTGGGCAATGATGCTTTGGCAGGTGTGGCTCCGAGTCTGCAAATCAGACATGTGATTATGTTTGATTATATATCAATTAAGACTAATCAAGAACCAAACGCCTCCTTTAAGACAATGTAGCCTAGCAGGGCTCGGCCTTGATTTAAGTGCTTTGCAAGCTGGAGTGCGCGGGTTCGATTTCCAGCGATCCCAGATTTGTGTCTTTTTATTTTTCCAAATTTTAATTTATTTTTTTTGTTGTTTTTATTCCTTTTTTGTGTTTTCTTTTGTACTTTTTTTTTTCTTTTTGTGCTTTTTTTTGGGGTGCTTATTTCAGTTTCTATTTTTTTTTTCTTTTTTCCGTCGCTTAAGAATATGCATAGCATTCCATTTTTGGGCCGTCCCTCAAGAGTATACATTTTCCTTTTTTGGAAATGACTACTTTTAGTGGGTCTCATTTATTCTCTTACTTTAATATTTATTTATACTACTTTTATACTTTTCAATACCTTTTTATGAGACCCATTCTCCACTAACATTACTTTTACCTTTAACAATACTTTTTTGTGGGACCCATATTCCACTATAATTCAAGTCAACTATATTTTATTAAAACCTGCACCGGTCAAAACTATGCACTCTTAAGGGACGGAGGGAGTATAAAATGACACTTTTAGTGTGGTAAAATGACATTTTAATTATATAATAATATGACACTTTTAGTTATATAACATGACACTTTATTTTTTGAAAGCTACAAAAAAATGTAATTTTTATAATTTGAATGAAACTAAAATGTGTAATTTTCATGTAGTATTATTTTATATTTCATATAAAATGACACTTTTAACATTACAAAATGACACTAATAATTATTCAAATGACACTAATAGTTATTCGAAACGATACTAATAATTATTCAAATTGGCACTGTTAGTTATACCAAGTGACACTTATAGTGATAACAAATAGTTATTCGAAATGCCCCTAATAGTTATTTGAAACGACACTAATCGTTATACAAAGTGGCACTCATAGTGTTTTAAAATGACACTTTTTAGTATTTAGTGTTTAGGGTTTAATTTTAGGCGCATCCTCTTCGTCCGACAGTCTGTATGGAGGTGTTAAATCATGATACTCATCGGCTCATTAAGTAGGAGACCTCCCCTGGTGACCAGAACACAAGGAGCCATTCTTCAGTAAGAAGGAAATGCAACTCCCACGTTGCGGCTGTCAGGGATTGAACCAAGCTTATTGCAATAAATCTGTCACCCAAGAACCAACTGAATTGCATGCTCATGCGGACGGAAAACTAATTATTATGTTTTTTACAAAAGTAAGATTTTTCATTTCAGGTGTTAAGTGAGCTGACCCTTATTAATGAAATTAAATTTGCCTCTACTTGTTGCCCTGAAATTTAACAAATTTTGTAAGTCAACGTTAATAATGAAAAGTGGGGCCTTTAATCTTTAAATATATTGAATTGGATAAATGACAAATGATTTGGAGAGAACACAGTGTTTCTGTACAGCTAATCATCATCTATTAGTCATCAATTACATAATTATCTATGATAAGTTAAGAGTTCAAGATATATAATGATCATAGTTTAATAGTGTCAACAATAATCATACATAAACTTCACCCCTTTGTTAGTTATAATCGGTTAGGTATATATAAGTTTCTTTATGGATGACCACTTTTTTAAAATTAAGTTAGATAGATGGAGGAAAAATAAATATCACTCAGTTGATGTCTAATTAAAATACATGATAAAGCTTTATATATATTATCACTGTCTCTTTAATTAATTAGTAACAACAAATCATAATATATAAAAGTAAGAATAAATTTATGCAGCCAGCCTAATCTAACTAATATTCTAGCATGCGTGCGTATTCATAAATCATAATTTAATGACGGGGTGGGTTGATAAATAAATACTTATGTGCATTAAATTTTAGAAATATCAAAATAATTCGATGTTCACATAAGTTGATATCTGAGGGTCTTCAAGTTGACTAAACTGAACAACTGTAATAACCTGAAATTAACTCTTACATAACTAATACATCATGTATATAATGTCTCAACTTCTACTCTAATAAAACAATATCTTGATTATTATTTTTTAAGATAAAATTTCTTCACAAACTTGCAAATATCATAACAGTACCATTTAATAATTTTAGGATTCAAAGCCACGATAAGAAAGAAATTCGACATAAGTTAGTTTCTTTTAATTTTCGAATATTTTATAATTGACTAATTCTGGATCGAGCTTAGCTTAGTACATAAATATGAGATAACCTTTGAGGCTTGCATCGGGCTGGTGCCCGATGCAGCCCCAATGATGATCCCGATGCCGCCCCAATGATGATCTGCTCATGCTTATGCCCCCTTTTTAAAAAAAATAAATAAATATGATGTGAATTTGATCATGATGCGAAATTAATACCAATTTCTCGTATTCGTGTGATTTCCACGAGGAAATGAAATTAATACATAATTTCGTGTTATGCTCACTTTCGCTTCACAATTTTTGCATCATATACAAAAGAGCAATTTGAATAAGAATGACTAAAATTGTAGTTTTTATTTTATATTATTGAGTGGTTAGAATCAGTCTACACTTATTTTTTTGGTTACTATAACTCTTTTTTATATGATTAGAAAGCTAAATTTGGTAATAATTTATATAATTATTGGCGGTTGACCCTTATATATATATAAGCCAACCCTACTTATTTGGTGATGCATAATTATAGTCAGATCTATATTTAAAAATGAATGGTTGATAATCATTTGATGCATGATCACATATATGCATTAATTGTAGAATGTTGAAAAATGTGAGCATAGATTCTCATTTTGAATGTTCTATGCATTTATTAGTTCACAAGTGCATTTATCTTATAGTATTTACCTGTTGTATAAAAGAAAGTGTAGGTGACACCTTATATTACTAACACCAATGTTAGTGGTTAAGAGGTGTATGGCCTACAGAAATTTCAAGTTCTTTTGGATATATTCAAGTTCAAAATTAACTCGTTTATAATTAAGTTGAGCTTTTTTCAAGCTATTTGTGAACTAATTTTGAATAAGTCCATATGTAGTTCTCTTCTTTACAAATGTAACTAGCGAACTTAATTACTCAACATATTTATTATTTTCTTAATTAAGATACTTTCTTGTGATATTGAAGAGGGAAATTGACATATAAATACATGAATTTTGGACAAAGTTTGTTTTTTCACACGAACTTTAAAAATGTCAATAAATATATGAACTTAGGGGGCGGCTGGTATGCAGGAATAGAATTAGACAGAAATGGAATGCACTTCGGAATGGAATAACAGTAGGAATAGAATGGAATGAAAAGGTAATTCCTGTGGCTGGTATATATAGGGAATGAGTGAATAAGAATGGACATAAGTTATTATTATTATTATTATTATTATTATTATTGTTGTTGTTGTTGTTGTTGTTGTTGTTATTAATAGTAGCAGCAGCAGTATTATTATTATT
>JAYJMF010350689.1:0-11305 GCA_036873715.1 Salvia sclarea
CATAATTACCCTTACAATTAAATATATAACAAGGATATATTAGGCAGTTCATATATTTTGTCACAAAGACACTTTTAATATTAGTATAGATTTATAACATTATTATGCCTATAACAATTTCAGATATATTAGAATAAAACCAAATGTCGACGTGCAACAGAACGATACGATTGAA
This sequence comes from Salvia sclarea, assembly GCA_036873715.1. Classification (NCBI taxonomy): domain Eukaryota; kingdom Viridiplantae; phylum Streptophyta; class Magnoliopsida; order Lamiales; family Lamiaceae; genus Salvia; species Salvia sclarea. Next base: position 176 of record JAYJMF010350689.1, read on the forward strand.
ATCTATCGATGAAACCACAAAAAAGAAAAGGATAATCGTAAGCGGAACATCGAGCCATGGCGACAACTGTTAGTGAAGTACTATGGCTGCGTTGGCTTCTCAAGGATTTGAAGCACCACAAACAGGTGCGACTTCTTTGTGTTGTGATAATCAAGCAGCTCGTGCAATCTGGTATTCCATGAGCGTACAAAGCATGTTATTTTGTACGTGAGCATGTTGAAAGTGGTTGTATTAAACCTCAGCTTATATATATCCACTGAGCTTCAAGTCGCAGATATATTCACCAAAGCACTTGGCTCAGAGCGATTTCGTTTCTTAAGAGGCAAGTTGGGTGTTCGTGATCTCCACACTCCAACTTGAGGGGGAGTATTGTGATTTGCTTTCCATAATCATGCCTTTATCAACGCTATTCTCAAACTTCATTCTGGAGCAAGACTCTCAATTAGGCCATATTTTCTTTCCTTTTTATTGTAGTCTTTTTTATCTTTTGCCTCATTTTAGGAGATAATTATGTTAATGAGTTTGTATATATTTCCTTGTATTGGGTTTGTAAAAAAAAAAAAAAAACTTATGAATAATACAAAGTTTTACAAATCACTTATCAAATGCATCAACATATTGTAGATATATTAATATATTTGGGTTTATTTCAACAACCCTTCCCTCCTCGAAGAAAGGGATTGATTTAATTGGTATACAACGTATTTTCTGTATCCTTAATAAAAAAACAGTGGTGAGGTTATGAGCTACGTAAAGCTCTTAAATTTCAAGAAGATATAGTATTTCTTTTTGGAGGCTAATGAATGGAAAGCGTCCACGACCACGAGTAGAAGAGACATGCAGACAAACGGGTATTACGTTTCTTCACCATTAGGGATGGCAATGGACCGGATCCGGCTTGGTCCAGATTCAGATCCGTAAATTTTTACTTTGTTTCAGATTCGGCCCAGATCCATTAGATCCAATGTCCAGATTCATGAGATCTGCGGGTTCACGGATCTAGACCCAAATCCATGTATTTCATCCGCTAAAATAATTTAAATATACTAAAATTAACAATAAAACCACAGTAACAATCCAAATCCATAATTTCAATAACACAAAAACTTACAACTTAAAATAAGTAATTATGAAAGCGGTATAGGTTTTATATTCACTTCTATTACCATAAGGCTTTACAAACTTTATTATTTATTTGTTACTCTTGAATGTTGTATGGAAATGATGTTTTTTGCATGTTTTAATTTGTTTAGGATTGAAAGAAAATCAAGTTTGGCACAAAATTTAGATTTTTAATTAGATGATGTTTTACGGATGAGTTTGCCTAAAATCAAATAAAGTAGTGGTTTATGATGGAGAAATCGGAGAAAAGAAGAAGAAAAAATATTTAAAAAAATTAAGAAATGATGTATTTAATTTAAAAGTGTGTATAGTAGTAGGAGTAATATGGGTGCCCCGTCATGGCATTTCCTTGCATGGAACTGTAAACTTCAATATATAAATAAGAGAGAAATGCTTCTTTACCAAAATTCATACAAAAAAATTATTTTTGTCAACTACTATAAAAACATGCACCCCATACCCAAAGTTACGAAACTATTCCTTGATGGTGATAGGGGTGCATGTTTCTTTGAATTTAATGCTCACAACAGACAAAACAGTTGAACGGCGAGGGACAAATTGACGAGAGACAAAGTTGACGATAAATTGGTGAGAAGGAAAAATATTTTAGCCTACAAAAACAAAGAAATTGGCAAGAGACACAAATTTGCAAGGGAAAGAAATATTTTAATGAATTGGCGAGAAGAAAAAGCAAAGAATTTGGCGAGAAGAAAAGACAAAATATCACCATCAAGAGGTATTTTCGTAACATTGTGATGCATGTTTTTATAGTAGTTGGTAAAAATAAATTAAAACTCCCTATTCCCTCTATAAATAAGCTACTCTACTCTATTATGCCCACAGCTTCGTTCAGAGAGAGAGAGAGAGAGAGAGAGAGGAAATGGAAATGGAAATGGAAACGGAGCAAGTACTGCACATGAATGGAGGTTTAGGAGACACCAGTTATGCCAACAACTCTTTAGTTCAGGTACCTATTTCATTTTTTATATACAAACTTCAGAATATTAATCAAGTATTATACAGTTTGCATGTAAAAGCTTTAGAATAATCACTATATTGATCGCAATATACTTCGGGTTATAAGACGAGGCATCATAATTTACTGTTACAGCATTGGATTTGTTAACTAATAGATCATGCTACTTAATTATATATATACTATAAATTAGGATTATCTCTCTTCTCTTAATTCTCAAATTAATTGTTGTTTGTGGCGATTTTGTATGGGCAAGATTAATTAAAAGTGAATGATTTTTGGCAGAGAAAGGTGATATCGATGACAAAGTCGATTGTAGAAGATGCAATAACTCAAGTTTACTACAATAATATTAGTAATATGTTGTGCATGGCGGAGTTGGGTTGTGCATCTGGACCCAACACTCTGCTTGTGGCGGCGGAGCTCGTGAAAACCATCCACCGCCTCAGCCGGAAGCACGGCCGCGACTTGCCGGAATTCCAGATCCTTCTCAACGACCTCCCAGGCAACGATTTCAACTCCATCTCGCAGTGGTTAATACCAAGCTTTCAAGCCCAACTCAAACAGGAAATCCAAGCAAATATATCATGCTTTGTATATGGAGTTCCGGGATCGTTTTATGGGAGGCTTTTCCCCTCCAAAACCCTCCATCTTCTTCACTCTTCTTACAGTCTCATGTGGCTCTCCAAGGTCCCTCAGGGTCTGGAAATGACGAACAAGGGAAATATATATATTGGGAGTGGAAGTCCAAAGAGTGTGATTGAAGCATATTATGGTCAATTTCGAAGAGATTTTGGAACATTCTTGAAATGCCGGTCGGAAGAAGTGGTGGTGGGTGGAAGGATGGTGCTTACTATTTTGGGAAGGAAGAGTCACAAACCTGCTTCCAAGGAGTGTTGCTATATTTGGGAGCTCTTGGCACAAGCCCTCATGGAAATGGTGTATGAGGTTGGTAATTAATTTACAAATTAATGAAAAAGTAGTTAATTAAATGATGGATCCCAACTTTAATTAATTATTGCAGGGAGTAATTGAAGAAGAGAAGGTCCATTCATTTAACATTCCTCATTACACACCATCCCCTGCAGAAGTGAAGAAGGAAGTGGAGAAGGAGGGGTCATTCATTATCACGCATCTCGAGGCAACTCAAATTAAATGGACTGCTTGCACTGCTCACAATCAATTTTATAATAGTAGTAATAATAAAATAAATGGGTACAATGTGGCGAAATGCATGAGATCGGTGGCTGAGGCGTTGTTGGTTCAACATTTCGGTGAATCAATAATTGACCAATTGTTTCACAAGTATGCCAAAATTATTTGTGAGGGCATGTCCACAGAGGAACCCAACTTCATCAATGTCACTGTTTCAATGAGCAGGAGAGATCAATAATCACTTGCAGATAAAACATAGAGTTTGTGGTTCTCGACCATTTTGCAATATTTTATTGCATGTGTTCGATCTTGACATTTTTATTACTAGAAAATCAAAAGTCAGTGTCACATCATCCTAAATTCCTCTAGAATTTCTCCATTCTCAATTCTCTATTTTGAGGATTTTTTGACATTTTAAATTCCAACAATAACTTTGTCATCTGTCATCGAACTTTTTATTGGACTTACCAAATAAAAACCTCTATAAGAGATTATGTATATATATTCTACCAACATAAACTCACATTTAATTTGTTAATGGTACATATCAATATGAACTATAAAATTACTTTTATGTAGCCAAACTATTTTCCAATATATAATATATAGATTAGAATTTGTCATCATGCCATAGCACGACAATATAATTCTTGTAATTCTTGACTTTATATATTAAAATTTAGAGTATAATTCCACTAATTTGAGTTCCATAAATAAACACGATTTGACTAAAGTAAATCCACAATGGAATGGAAGAACAAGTAATTGATACTCGATATTTGATAACACCGAGAAAATTGATAGAGTTTTTGTCATCTTCACTTCAATAATGAGAAAAAGATATTTTATAATTATTCTATAAACAATAATCAAATTTCACGTCGATTTTCCGTGAGAGCTTATCAAGCGAAAGCATGGTGGCCCATAACCCATATGTCCCAAGATTGAAACCTAGCTTTGATAGTTTTTGGAAAATTTTGTAGAGCCAACGTTTAATTATTTTTTAAGGATATTTACTATTGTCGTGTGTCATATGGACATGCATTCTTTCTGGATATTTACTATTGATGTATCATATCCACATGCATAAGTTTAAAGTTAAAAAGAAATTACATTAGGAGGTGTATGATATGCACTAATACGAACAATTAGAAGATGAAATATAATACTTAATTAAAAATGTGGAGCCCACATTTCGTTGGACTTTTCTACTTAAGTATATTCCCCGCGCGTCCTTACATGATCGGACGTTCTCATGTAAATTTACGTGTTCTTTATTTTAATATGAGGCTAGAACTAAAAGTTTAAGCATTTCGAAATTTAACAAAGTGTATATGCCTACTAGTATTTACTATCAGAGATGATTGTGGATGTTCCAGCTAATTAAAGCCACTAGGAGATTCTTCAGCTAATTAAATGTCTTAATTTCTCACCTCGTTCGTAATGCAACTAATTCACATGATATCTCGAGTATCTAGATGATTATGTTTACCTTAATTTCTTTTCCCTTAAGAATATAACAAACATGTTGAATATTGTTAAACCAGACGTACAAAATAACTTTACTTGCATGCCATGCATAAAACAAAAGAAGCAGGACCACTGCCAGATTGAAGAAATGTGAGAGCTACACCTGTCAACTTGTTATAGGAACATGTGTCGCATTCTCTTTGTAATAGGAATATTCCTGGATTCCTTAAAGCATTAGGGTTGGTTGTTAGGATATATATATACCTTTGTAATCTGCGCCGCATGCACACTTTGAGGTGATGAATGAATGAATCTGAGATCTTGATAAAAATGTTCTCTTGGAGTTTTGCTTTTATTCTTTCAAATATTGATTTAAAAGCCAACACAACATAAAGTTCCATTCTATTCACGACATTTTGAAGTAATTGGTGGAACATATATAGGTATTAAAATATCTGCATTTTATTTATGGGATTTTTTTTTCTCTTTTTTCCAGAATATGATTCTGCTCTGCAGCACCTTATAACACAATAGATATATACTTCAATAATAATGACTCACGTTGGCTCAAAAACGTCAGTTTCTCTCTCCTCAATAACTCATATGCTGGCTCAAAACATATCCATTCCATTAAATTATTTCCTTCTCTCTCGTTAATTAATTCGGAAATATGTCAAAAACAAGTTCAAACTGAATAATCTTAATCGCTGTATCCAACGGTCAATTGACGACGCGAGACATCGCTAGCCGCCACCTTTCTTCCATTAATTCAAGCCACCACAGTTTCCATCCTTGGAAATCTATATACCTATTTTCTCATCACTTACACAGAAACATGTTTGCATGCAAATGGCAGGAGAAAACAAAGCAGGATCTTAAAACCCTTTTTTTCTTTACTTGTTAAGAGTTGGCATCACTTAGCCTAGGGCTCCTAGCTAGCTAGCTTAGTACCTGATCATCTCCAAAATTAATTAATTACTTGAAGAAATGTCAGTTCCCTTTGCAAAGAAGTGGCAATACAGATAAACACCCTAATGCCCTCGTTTTTGAATTCCTGCACACTTTGGTGAAAGATTTCTGCCATTTTTATTTTCTCGAAGATTTTCGCCAGTTTGAGTGTAGACGTGAATTTACACACCCATCTTCTTTCACACACATCTTCAATTCCTTTTACTAGTGAGCTGCAGTTGAATTTCAACATCACAGCCATCTTCTTTCTCTCTGCAGCAAAACAAAACAACATAAAACAAATCACAAAAATTAACAATTGTTTCATTTCAAGATGGCATTGGCATTGCCTAAATCTTTCTTCATGTTCTGCTACGGCGAGGATTTTGCCACAAGACTGGTAATTTAATTAATTATGTTTATTACTTGTTCGTCATCATCTCATCTCTTTATTTACAGAGTGTACCAAAGGGTTTTGCGGAAAATCACGGACTGAATCACCGCCGTCGACTCTCTCTCCGCCTCAAAGTCGAGCCAGCGGCGAGATCGTGGGACGTCAAGATGGAGAATATCAACGGCCGTTTCTACATCGCCGGCGACGGCTGGTCAAAGTTCGTCAACGACAACGGCCTCCTCGAAATGAAGCTTCTAGTGTTCTACATCGTCGACGACTCTACTCTCCACGTCTCCATCTTCGATCAGGATTCATGTTTGGAGACAAACAACCCTTCATTTTACAAGATCTTGATGGACATCCCCACAGTACTCGTATGTATAAGCTCTCTCTCTTCTTTTTCCTTTTTCCATTTTCTGATTCGATTATGTTGTTTGTTGTGTTGTGTGTGCTGCAGAGGATTCCTGAAGGCTTCATGGATATATATGGCGACGATGACGTCTTTACCGGCGAAATGAAGCTGAGAAACGCCTTGGGCGCTACGTGGGAGGTCGAGTTCGAGAAAGTGGTGGAAGACGACCGTTACGGCTTCACAACCGGATGGGCCGAGTTCTGCAGAGATATGGGCCTCGATGTCTTCGACCTCCTCCTCTTCCACTACGCCGGAGACGCCACCTTCGACGTCTCCGTCTATGCCGCCACAGCGTTGGAGAAGGACCCACGCTTCCGACCTTTCCTCAATCCGTGCTGGCGTGTTACGTTGCAGCATCACCACTATAATAAACTTGTAATTAAGTATCCCTCAAATTCAGAGTTTTGCTTGTTGATTTCGTTGGTTAACTTAAGTAAATTAATTAATTGCAGCATATTGTGAACAAATTTGTTGAGGATGCCGGCTTGAAGGGGAGGAACAAGATAAGGGTTGAGTACTGTGCGGGCGGGCCGAGTACTCAAGTGACTCTGAACATATTTAAGAGGCGTGTTGCCTTTGGTTCGGGCTGGAGCAAGTTCCAGAAGGAGAACAAGCTCGCTTTTGGCAAAACATATACGCTAGAGTTTGTTCCAATGGAGAACGTGATTAGAGTTTGGCCATGTTGAATCCGATTCATCATGCACTTTTTGTTTGTGTGTTTTGGATAGATTGTGTAACTCCTATTGGCATTTCCATTCAGTCAATTAGCTTGCATCAAGTTTCATCTTTAATTTCATGATCATATTGCTTATAATGTGGTGTATTTTATTATGTTCTTCCCCTACGGAAGAAGAGGTCAATAAGTTACAAGGGTTGTGTTTCTAACTTTACCATGGAATTTTAGAGATTATATTTAAGATGTTAAGAAACGTCACAACAATCATAAAACTTCGAAAAGACAAAAATCTCACGCATGGAATTTTTTTATTAAAGCTCAAATATGTAGTTGCAGAGTTACGTATGTCAGAAGGATCAAACCTCTTTTTGCTTCACAAAACTACAGCTTTATGGAAGTTTTGATGCACCAAATTCAACAAAAATATAGTACTAGTATTAAACAAACAAATTCAAATACAATTTCCACAACCAAAACATTTCTTTAGAAAAAGGACATTAATTGCCATCGGAGGATCACAATTCACAAGAGATATTCACGTGACATCCTAATTATTATTTTGATGGAGTCATGCGTAAACTTTTGAAATTAGCATGTACGTATGGACGTGTGACAACATGCCTTTTATATGACATATCTTGAAATTAATTTAATTTGAGTGTGACGTTTCTTCGAGGAACTAACTGCCCAAAGGGATCTAGATGTGGAGACCTGTTACATTTATTTATTATTTTGAAAATAGATTGCTATGCTATTTTTTTTTAAAGGAAAAAATAGATTTTCACATTTATTGGGCCTGGCCCACTGAGTTTGTGTCATAACATAGTCCATATCAAAAGTTATAAATATCTTATAAGGAACTACTCTATACTATTATAAAAAGAGATTACAAATTTTATTAATTTCAAATTGATATAAACCTTAAAGCTGACTTCTGTCATGCCCTCAAAGTTTACTCCCAAAATATTTGGCACCTTCGAATACATCTGATAACACAGTTAGTATAATTTCAAAAGGAAAGAAACGTTTTCGAGTATAACAATTCATTGTAATGTGAAAAGGTACACTTTTCTACAACATTAAAAGAATTAAGCAAACATAGCATTTATAAAAAAAAAAATCAAGTAAACGTTACTTTTAGCAGTAAACATTCAATTTCAATCAATTCTAACAGCTAAACACCAATTCCAGCGAGAAACTTTCAGACGGCAGGCTTATACAATTTCTCCACCATTTTCCTGTACTCTGCAACCCAAAAAGATCAAATTAGTAACATTTCATAATATTTTTGGCTGTCGACGCCATTAAATAAATATTAATTCAATATTTGAAGTACATATTATTACCTTCTTGGTTGCTCCAAAGCGCTGCTGCCTGGGTATTAAGTGGTGAGCTTATGTTGGGCTCTAATTATTGACAAACCATTAACTTGGTTAGTGTCACAATTAAAATCAATGAACAACTAGAATAAATCGATAAGCATCGTCGATAAATTACCTCCAAGCAAACTCTGAATCGACAGCAAGATAGTTCTAACATCATAGGCAGATGACCACTTATCCTGCAGAAATTACAAAATTTTGAGTTTAGACAACAAGATGAGATTAGCCTTATCAACGACACAATTAAGGCAAAGCAAGTTGTGAGTAATAGTAACCTGCAATATGTCCAAGCATATGTTCCCATAAACATCGACGTTAGGATGGAAGCAAGACGTCTCGAATTTGACTTTGGGAGCCTTGAACGGATACTCAGAGGGAAAGGACAGCGACAGCTTGTAATCAGTTCCTTCAAAGACGGTGTCTTTGCTACCACTGATCGTCCCTTTCCAGCAAAATATGTTGTCTTCCTCAGGGAAGGCGGATATCCCAGAATCACCTCCCATCTATATGGATCATTTCAGCTAAAGTTAATACCTCACAAGGATCCAAACAATGGTGGCAACATATAATACAAAGCAATAGTTCTTACCATTAGGGCCATTAGCTCGGACTGCAATCTGTTTCAACAATCAAACGAGACATAATTAGTCATCCAAGTCCATTGATATGCAGATCAAATGGATTACAAGCAAAAGAGGCCAGATTCAGAGGTAAAATTATCTAATTTGCTGAAAAGAAAGTGCAAAAACTATCATCACCACCAACATGGTAGTGTAAGACCTTCAACCACAAAACCAGACATTACTGCTATTCCCCATCTATAAACTTAGATTTGGTGCAACTCAGATTCTAATCTAACCCACACAAACTCTATAAAAGATGTTTCCAAACACATACACAACTAAATTTGGTTTCGAGCTTTACTCCACAAAAATTAACCTTTTTCCTCAATAATATGTAATTACATTAATTGTGCCCACATCAAATTAAATTGGCATATAATGCTCTACGGCTCTACCACATCATCATAAATACGATCCGATTTTCCTAATACCGTAGATTTTAATTGCATCTGCATCCGACATTGTAAGCCAGATTAAATGATGAATTTCATTTAATTCCATAATTTGCGGTTTGTTTATAGAATTAATTCATATGGGTTAGACTTGATTGCAACAGATATGTGTGATTCTGCTACACTTGATATGCAACAGATATTGACCTTTAACATCGTAGATCAAGCAAGAAAAAATCAACACATAGAAAATAATCGCACAAGATTTCCCCCTTTCTTTTCCCAGAGAATTGAAATTTCGACAAAAGGGGCTTTTTGAAACCCTAAAGACAGCAATTGAATCATCTAATGGAGATTAGTTCAGGAATCGGATAGTACAAGGAAGATTAATCAAGGAAACCATCTTAATTGAGTGTACCTTTTCAAAACGGACTGAGTATCAACGGTCTTCGCGGTGGGAACAGTCTGCTTGGGCGGAGCGGCGGCGGCGGCCGGGGTGTTAGGGTTGCTGTCTTGGTGGTGGGTGTTGGTGACAGTGGCCATAGTCTTCTCCTTTTCACTGATTGATTTGAAGAATTGAGTTTCAAGCGAATGGCAAACGGGGATTTAGACTTCAAGATTGTGTGCGAATCGAAGAAGAAGAAGAAGAAGAGACAGTTTAGAGCAAGAGATAAGGGTGATCTGTCACTCCTTCTTCAACAATCTCAGAGAGTCTAGAGAGAGAGAGAGAGAGAGAGAGAGAGATGATGGATGAGGTGGTAATGGGCAGCGGGTTTATAAAAGAAGGTGAGAATGCCATGCCTGCTTCCTATTCGATAATAATTCAAATCGAGTTTTTGAACGTTACATCCATGCCGCAAAGGTATGCTTCTTGCTAACGGCTAGTTTTTCATTATTTTACTTTTTTTGACATTTCATTTTTGTTTTAAGATTTTTCTTAAGAAATTATTGGGTTTTGGAGTGGAGTTGCTAGTTGCTACCCAGCAACCGTTAACATTATGACTTCCATTCACTTTGCTGCCTTTTCTTCCACATTCAACAAATACTGTAAAAAATTAATATTCCCTTATGTACCAAAAGTGTAACACATTTGATCGATATATTATTTTTTTTAAAGTAATTGGTTAATTAGTTTTAGAAACAAATAGGAGATAAATCTATACTAATAATAAAAGTATGAGTTTTATAAAATATGGATTGCCTATTTTGTCCCCATTATATATATTATCTTAAGGATACTTATGTAAATAACATATTACATATAGAAGAATGTAGTATTAGTTAATAAAATATTAGAATTAAAAATGCATACATATATATCCAACTATACATCAAAAACTGAGAGAGGCGTTGGTTGGATTATCTTAATTCTTACCCATAATGTATTTGATATATATTCTTTGTTTCCTAATAATCATTCTAAGCATGTGTTTTATCCTAAATCTTATAAAGCTAAAAATAATCATATCTATTTTAGGTTGTAACTCGTCGAAACTCGAGGGGATCATTTTATGCCATGATTTGTAAATATTTTTATTAAAAAGTTAGTTTACTCAAATTCGTATAATAGTAATAATTGT
>JAYJMF010350720.1:0-11300 GCA_036873715.1 Salvia sclarea
CCAAAATTCTAAGGCATGTCTAGGAGGTTTTGGGATCATTAAAACAATGAACTTTACTACATATATTTTCCCAACATAATGTCAGGTTTAAACTTTAGTTACGTATTAAAAAAGGTTAAAAATTGGATCCTGAAATACATCTGAACCCCATGTGAGTGCTGATTAGAATTACATTATTAAGAATTATAAGTAAATTAACTTAAGGTTGTACTGGTCATTGACGAATTTGACATGCATGCACCTAACATATATACGATCCTCCCATTTAAATTAAAAGTCGCTTTGAGCCTTTAAATTCTTTTCATTTTATTCGTCGTTTTGCCTTTTCAAACCATAATTACCCTTATCTCTTTAACTCCCTCATAACTTTAAAAAATACAATAAACCATCAGCCGTTCAACATACTGTAACACAAAGAAGCCCAGCTGTTTAAAAGAAATAAAAAAGATGTAACAACACAAATAAATCCCTACCATTAGATAAAGTTAATCTATCTATATATAAAAGCTAACTAGCCCACAACATGGCATTCCCGCTCAAAATTTTTTGCCATTTTTTTTAAATCGCCAAAATTACGAAAAATATTGATTAGTGTACCTGAAAGAAATATTTCGTGTTTACCGATGTTAGTTCTGTCATCAGACGCCATATTCCTATTAACTATGTAAAATATTTTGGATTATCTGATGCTATGTACTTTTCATTAAAAACCAACAGATTATATATAGAAAAATGAGATTACCAAGTTTATTCTACAAAAAATACTTGAAAGGAAATATTAATGTGTCAGCATATCAAAGAAATATCCAATTTTACAGCTGTAGAAGTCTTGGTTATCGTGAACAGACTGCAAAACTTGATTTACAATTTAAAATATTTCGAAAAAATTCAATAATCATATTATCCATTAAAATCCAACAGATTACGTATAGATACTCGAGATTTACGGTCCATATTTTGGAGCCGAAACTTGGAGCCCAATTTTCAAATTCGAATTTGGTTAGTTTTGCGCCTATAAAAAGAGGATCGAGCTTTCATTTGTTACTCATCCTTTCTTCAAAACAACCAATTCTTTGGTATTTTACTCAACTATTTTACAAAGGATATTTTTTTTAAAACCCTGAATTATTTTTCAAAGAGTTTCTTTACCAGTTTTTTGAAAATAATTATCTTTTGAAAAGGATTTATTTGTTTACCACTTATTTGAAAATATAGTTCTATATCACTTCTTTGTAAAAAAGAAAGGTTTATGAAACCTATTTTTCTATCTAATTTTTATTGACACTTTGAGTTACCTATTTTTTTTTACCTATTATACGATTTGATTTTTTTACCAGTTATATGATGTATTTTTTTATGGGCAGTTTTATATATTCTAACTATTACATTTGAAAAATGACAAAATTTAAATTTTTGCTGATTGTAGAGAAAGCAAGAAGCTGCATTATGGCTCCTTTTTACACCCAGCTGAGCAACCTGCAAGGAAGCATAACAAATTCAGTGGTGAAAGTGAAGGTCGTTCGTCTATATTACCAAAGGTCGTTCAGAGATGCTGGAGAAGTTATGAGCCTCGAACTGATAGTGCATGACAATGAGGTATATGTTGTGTTTGTATGATTTTAAATAGGTAAAATACATGCTATGGTAAAAATGAGAGAAAGATTTAACTGTAACTGTTTTGTGTTTAGGGAACTCGAATTCATGTCACTGTTCCACGTCCATTCGTGGAGAAGTTCATGAATGTCCTGCGGGAAGGTGGTTTGTTTCAAATCCACCACTTCTTTGTTAGAAGAAATTATGCAAGATACATGACTACAGCTCATGAGCAGCGCACAGTTTTTTTTAACAAAACAAAAGTTGCAGAAATTCTAGATGAAGATTTCCCTGACCATCGTTTCTCATTCAAAACGTTTAAAGAGATTGATGCTATAGAGAACATTGATGAATCACCTTTCTTTGGTAAGTATGGAATTCATTTAGAATTTCAGTGGCTGAATAGCAGCAAAGGTTTTCAGAATTTAATAAAAAAATTTATTTATGCTTTGTTGCAGATATAATTGGTGCAGTGCAGGGAACTGGGTACATAAACGTGAAAAACAATGCTAGACTCATTGAGCTTGTGGTTGAGGATGAAATGTAGATGTTTTCATTTTTTCAACCTTTTGTGTTTTACATATATATATATATAATATCTATGTATGACTAATTTCTTCTAATTCACAATTTAGGCACAACAAAATTTACTGTACTTTATGGGAAGAGTATGTCGATCAGTTTCAAGCACAGATTAATCCAGATGAGAATGTTGTTCCTATTGTGGTTATACAGTTCTGCAGACCTAGCAAATGGAGAGGTTAAATATTTTTGATTTTTTAGATTCTGTCCTCTAATTAATAATCTATGGTCCTAATAACTGTTCTACTATGCTATAGGTGAAATTCGTATTTTTACATCATACAATGTGTCTAAGATCTTCCTAAATGGTGACTTGGATGAAATAAGAGATTTCAGGGAGAGGTCGGTTTTTAAAAGAAAACAATTGACATAAATTATTAATGTTTCACAATTTTAACCTTTTTGTTTTTGTTTAGAATTGTTGTTGATAATACATTTAAAAATAATGTTTTAAACTATTTGGAGACTACTGCTGATGAGGTGGAAGATTTGGCTAAGGATGATGAAATGGTGAAGAAGTTGGATGATTTATATGGAATGTTGGAGGTAAGATAAATTAATGAAGTTATTTATTTATTAATATTTATAACAAATTAGATCTAAATAATTATTTGGGGCACGATGAAATGGTCTGGGTTTGTGGAACTATAGAGGCTGTGGAGTGTCCATCCATGTGGTACTATATTCCATGCATAAAATGCAATAGAAAAGTCTCAAAAGTTAGCAACAGGTTTCACTGCTCTCATTGCAACAAGACAGAAGGCAGTGTCGCTCAAAGGTTGTTACTGTTTTTAATTACTTAATTTTTAATAAATGTGGGAATTCTAATAGTTTGCTGTCTATTTTAGGTACATGCTCATCCTAAACATTTTGGATTCTAGCTCTAATGCATCAATTCTTGCATGGGATAGGGAATGCCAACAATTAATTGAAAAAAAGGGCTTCAAAGGTTAATTTGGGGCTTAAGGGGGTACTATTTCTGTAATAATATCATTTTTTAAATATTTTTATATTCATTTTTACTAATAGCCTTTATTTCTTCTATTAGGTTCAACGGGCATGAATTATTCCAAAGGAGATTGAGAATGTTCTTACAGGGAAGATGGTCTTTTTCAAACTGCAAAATAGGAGTGCAATTGACTCCACCATTGACAAGCCTTATACAGTAGTAAAGGTTTGCACAGATGTAGACATTCTACATCGATATCTGATTAAGTTGAATTACTACAAAAAGGAAACTGTGCAGAGCACTATTGAAGCTACTGACAAAGACTTCCTAGAGGAATGTGAATCTCTCTCCCAGATTACTCAAGTTCCTTTCTTGGGACATTCTCAACAGGTTTGGAAGTTTTCATTTTTAAAAAGATTTTTGCTTTTAGTTTTATGGAAAATATGTTTAACTAAGACTCATATTAATTATGTGGCAGACTATTGATGAAGAGGTGAACAGTCCAATCATGACTAAGGAAAGAAAGAAGAGGATCTATGATGGGAACTATGTTGGCAGTGCCAAAAGATCTCTAAATCAAGAATTTGATGGAGTGGACACAAAGAAAGTGCAGACGCTGGCTGTGGTGAAACTAGAGAAGGAATGAAGTGTTGGAAAGTCTTTTTTTTTATGCTTTAGTATTTTGGGATGATGCCATCTTACTAGAAAACTTTTGGCACTTTGTATTAAACTTTTGTCTGTTGACTGTTAGATGAGATGCAAGTAGGCTTGCATTTATTTCCGACAGTCACCTTAGTAAGATGGTCATTGGTTTAGGATCATGGGATTTAACATTTTTTTGAAAGCAATATGTAACTGATCCCAAGTATTAATGTAGTTTATTATGTGAAATATTTTGCAAGTTAACCTATATGAAGTCTTATTTATTGTTTTTATGAAGTTTAATTTGTGTTCTTATATATGAATGCAGAATGCAACACAGAGAGTTAATAAAACATGAAATCCTAAACTGCAGAAATTGGCAGTTTCCTATTAGTACAATATATAAAAATTCAATTAATCACATAAAGCATCCCATACTGCACCAGTTGGCAGCTTTCTAGAGCACATAAGAACTGCACCATTTGGCAGTTCTATAAAAACGAAAAATTCATGTGTTATAGATGCATTACCTTAATGCACATTCAAGTTCAATTACTATGCTCTCCATGTTATGAATTTTCAGCTTTCCATGATATCAAGTTTGCTGCATTAAGAAGGAATGAAAAGAAATTAGTACAATGTATATAATTCAATCTATGATAGAAATTTGGATAAACATTGGCAACTTTATACAGTTTGGAGATAGAGATTTGTAGCAAATATCAAATATGTAAAAATTAATATAAAAATGAGCACATAAGAACTGCACCATTTGGTAATTCTATATAAAAATGCAAATATCAAAACTTTTTGGCAGTTCTATATAACAATGCAACTATATTTAAATATTTCATATTATATGGATTGAGAGTTTATTATATACACATAAACATAAAGAGTCAACATTGACAAAAAAACTGTTCAGAAATTAAGAACTTATTAAAATTACAATAAATAAATATTACAAGAATATTTAATAAAAACAAAAAAATGTTAATTAATAAAATGTATATTAATAAAAGAATAACTTATGCAGATATAAATTTTATTAATGTGATTATATTAAGTTTCTTGGGCACTAAGTATGTATGCAGTTTAGATATGATATGAGATGACAGTTTTTTTTATTTTCGAAAAAGAAATTCCTTTTTCAAGAAAATTAGCTACCAGCTAATAAGACACTGATAGTTTTATCCCACCAGCCAACAAAATTCTGACTGATATATGTACTTACTCTGTGATATTAACTGTTGTGTAAAATTTCCCACCAAATTTTATTCATTGGTTATTATCAATTTGATTCTATATATAGATGTCTTAGATTTTTCAAATGCCATTTGTTAAATCTGCAGCCTAAAATTTTCTTGAAATTTTCTCTCTAACTTTTCAATATAAAGCTCATTCTTTGAAAAAGTATTGAAGGGCAGAAGTCAATTTAAGATAGTATTTTCACATATTTTCGAGTATATTATTTTTATGTCATATTTATACATTTACATGTCTGTTTGCACAATTAGTGAAAACCATTTTTTAAGTTTTCAATTAAAGTTGTGCAAACGATTTTTATATGGCTCCCATTTGAAGTTTCAACTTTTGTAACTGATTTTTTTTGAAATTTTGTTTTTTTTGAAAAAATAATTTTTTATATATATCTAAGCATATATGTTAAACTGATATCTTTTTAAAATAACACATGTTTTTTTACAATGCAGGTTGGGGTTCGATTTTGCAATGAAGAAATTGACAAAATCATTTCAATTGAGGGGTAAGAGGTTGAATGAAGATAGTTATCTTTCAGGTATAAAAATACATTTCAACATAAGGGAAACTGATTGTTCGAGAATTTTACCTTTATTTCCGATTTGTAGATAAATGTATGCCTTTTTCCATGGAATAAAGTTGTTGTGTATACACTGCAGAAATAAAATATTATGTGTTAGATAATTGAATATGTAACAATAATAAAGTTCTGTTTAAAGATTTTTGAGATTATTACCTTTATAGATTATACATTTGGGATAGATATGGGAGAGTTTATGTGCTACCTGCAAAACAGTTTAAAATTAGATTTAAAAAATTTAAATAATCAAAAAAATAATTTAAAAGCCCCAATAATTGAGTCAGTTGTTAATCGAAATGGTTGGAGGTGTGTTCATGATAGTAATTCATAATATAAATTTGAACAAAAACCCTATTGACTCACTCATAAACGCGCATAGATGCAAGGTTTTGTTACCGTTTTGGTGATAACTTTTTATCGAATACGCATATAGATCTCAATTTCTTCGATTTTATTGCAAGTAGTTGACACCATTGGCATGGACCGAAAATGAACAGACAAGGTTTTAGGCTGAAAAGTTGTAAAAAAAAGTTGTTAGTAATTAATTTTTACAGGAAAAAAATATTTAAAAAATTGGTAATGAGATTCATCGATTGGATCTAGGTTTTCCGGCAACCATTGGTTAAGATCTTGAATATGTAATGACATCTTCATGCATCCTCGCCTAAATCGAGGATGAAACATTCTAGATCTGAGGGTTGAACCTTTATTTAGGCTGAAAAATTAGAAAATTAGTAACAAATTTTTCAAAGAAAAATGTAAAGAATTGAAAAGGCAAAAGACTTTTCCGTCGATATTACCTTATTTCGAGTTTTTATTCGTCGGTTGATCGGAGAGATGCATAGGAGATAAGAAAGCAGAGGTGACCGATTTTCATGGAGAAAATTGAAGAGATATATGTGTAGAAGAAGAGGAAGAATATTGTCGGAGGTGTGGTGGTGTGAGAGATCGGCGGTGGCGTGTATGGTGAATATCCTAGATGGAGAAGACGAAAGTTCATTTGAATAGGGTGGGAGGATGGGTGGCGCTCTGTGTGTTGTTTATCGGAAACCCTAGGGTTAAAATTTGTATATAAATGTTAAAGAAAGTATACAATAAATTGAGTATAATAAATGTGTAAATTAGGTGGTTGGTGTTTATTAAAGTTTTTGTTTGATAAAATCGAATGATATTAGGTTGCTTCCGAATTGGATTTTCAGATTGTAATTGGGCCGACACGTTTGGGCCACCTAATAATCATTATTGAGCCAACAAAAAATGATGTTTAATCATAACACAAGATATAAAAAGACCATCCAAATTGTTTGATCATTATTGGGCCAACATATTTCACAAATTATCTGATGCAATTTTTTTTTTTGATGTAGTTTTTCTGCTTCTTCTTGAATCTCATATTTGATTTGGTTTTTGGCCGACATGCATTTGTTACCATTTATATTTAAACTTTTATGATATTTCTTGAGAATGAAAATTAATTATTCATATATGCATGTATAAGTATATTTTTTTTAATATATATTTGCTAATTGTTCAAATATGTAAAATTTTGTTTGTTGTAATGTACTTAGCCAAATTTATATGATACTATGTTATTTGATTTTTATATTTATAATTTTTTTTCTGATAAATGTATGTTGTGTCTATTTTTCTTCATCTTGCAGAATTATCGTATACTAAAGTACCACGTTCGATTTCAAATTATGTATCGAGTGAGGTTATTTCACAGTATTCGAGCAATTTGGTAGAGAACTCCAGTTCCGGTATATCCGTCAATGAAAGATCAAAAGGTTGGTTTTAAATTATACAATTTTATTACTTAAAAAGTTCTTTAATGGCGAAAAAATATGATATATTAAAGTTATATATTAGTATATTTATTTGATGTAAAATGCTAATTTTGAATTAATTATATTTGTAGGTGGAAAATATATTTTATCTGGACGAAAAATTAAAGAAGAGAATATGATTGATGATTCGACGGAGAGTAGGTGGAAATCTACTGTTGTTGAAAGTACTATAAAAAGTGGTTGGAAATTGTTTGGAAAACAAGATGATTCGACGCAATCTGCAAATTGGCGCAGTGTTATGTTGCCTTGCAGTAGTAAAAATAGTCCAGATGAAGGTTAATTTTAATATTAAATTTGATTTGCTATTATATTATAATATGCATTGTGAGTAAATCATAAATACATTTAATTTTATATATATATATATATATATATATATATATATATAATTTTGTTTTTTTATAGTGAAATTTAAATTTCTCATTTCATGTATTAATTGAACTTTAATTATCGGATTAATATGCAGAATATTTTGATATTGGTGATCCAACTTACAAATGTGAATTTTGTGATGCTTTTTATTGGTACGAGGAGCGAGTTGAGAAGCATTATAATTCTGAAGAACCAAAGTATACATCATGTTGTGGAAGTGGAAAGATTCAACTTCCGAAATTACTTTGTCCCCCGAAAGTGTTGTATGATTTGGTTTTTGCTGGAGATTCGAAGAGCAATCATTATCTTCAAAATATTCGTTCGTATAATAACATGTTTAGTTTCACTTCTATGGGTGGGAAAATTGATCATACAGTCAATCAGGGTGGTGGTCCTCCGATTTTTCGTCTTCATGGTCAAAACTATCATTTAATTGGTAGCTTGATTCCTGAACCTGAAGTTGCTCCGAAGTTTGCGCAGCTTTATATTTTTGATACTGAGAATGAAGTTCAAAACAGATTGCTATCTGTGAGGTAATTTAGTTTTTTAAATAATTTATTTATGTATTTTTTCTGTTTTATTTGTTTGTTTTCTTGATTTTATTCTTATTTTATTTCAGGCGATTGGATAAGATTGATCAACTACATTCAGAAATTGTTCTTGATTTAAAAAAAATGCTTGATGAGAATAACAAGTTGGTGAAGACTTTTAGAATGGCAAAGGAACGAATTTTTGCTGGTGATGCAATAGAAAATGTGAGGTTGCGGTTAATTGGCAAGAGAAGTAAAGATGGTAGGACCTATAATTTGCCATCTGCTTCTGAGATTGCGGTATTGGTGGTTGGTGACTTGGATGAATCAATTGGTGATAGAGATATTATAGTAGAAATGAGGAGTGGAGCTTTGCAACGAATTACTGAGCTTCATCCACAGTATCTTGCATTGCAATACCCTTTGATTTTTCCTTATTCAGAAGATGGTTATAGGGAAGATATTAAATTCTCTGAGTCATCCAATTGTGCTCGAAAAAAAATCAGTGTTAAGGAATTCATTGCATATCGGTTGCATGAAAGATTTGGTGAGCTATCCATAATGGTGTACTGCAAACGGTTATTTCAACAATTCATTGTAGATGCGTACACAATGGTCGAGGTTGGGAGGTTGCGTTTTATTCGTGATAATCAGAAACAGCTTCGATGTGATGTTTATAAAGGTGTAACAGATGCATTGTTAAGAGGTGAGAATGATCCAACTATTCTAGGAAAGAGGGTTATTCTACCATCGAGTTTCACAGGTGGGGCTCGATATATGATTCAAAACTATCAAGATGCGATGGCTATATGTGGTTGGGCTGGTTATCCTGATTTGTTTATCACGTTCACTTGCAATCCAAAGTGGCCTGAAATTGTTAGGTATCTTGATGAGAGGAAATTGAGACCCGAAGATCGACCTGATATTATTTGTCGAGTTTTTAAGGTGAAGTTAGATCAATTGGTTTCAAGTCTTCGGAAAGGGGCCTTATTTGGTGTTGTAAGAGCAGGTATATATATATATATATTTTTTTTTTCTTTTCTATTTTTTATGAATGTTCTTTTTCTTATGAACGCAATCTATTGTAGTTGTTTACACTGTGGAGTTTCAAAAGCGAGGATTACCACATGCTCATATTTTGCTATTTTTAGCGCAAGCAGATAAATGTCCTGATTCTGCACATATTGACCAAATAATTTCAGCTGAAATTCCTGATCATATTGAAGATCCTGAATATTACAATGCAGTGCAAGATTTCATGGTTCATGGTCCTTGTGGAGTTGCCAATAAATCTTCTCCTTGCATGTCTAATGGTCGATGTGCAAAATATTTTCCGAAAAAGTTTGTTGAATCAACTTCGGTCAATGAAGAAGGATATCCAGTGTATAGGAGACGAGACAATGGTCGCAGTGTTTTGAAGAACAATGTCTCATTGGATAACAGATATGTTGTGCCACATAATCGTTACTTGCTTTTGAAGTTCAAGGCGCACATGAACGTCGAATGGTGTAATCAATCTCGATCTATTAAGTATTTGTTTAAATACATTAATAAAGGGCATGATCGGGTAACTGCATCGTTCTACAGTTCAAGCAAAGAAAACGGATCTGAGGATAATGTTGATGAAGTAAAGCAATATTACGATTGTAGGTATATTTCTGCATGTGAAGCTGCTTGGAGATTGTTTGGATTCCCAATTCAGTACCGAAAACCTGCGGTTCAGAGATTGAGTTTCCATCTACCTGGAGAACAAACTGTCGTTTTCTCTGAATCTGAACCGCTTGATCGAGTTGTGAATCGAATCAAAGTGAATGAGAGCATGTTTTTAGCGTGGTTTGCAGCTAATAAAATGTATCCAGAAGCAAGAGAATTGACTTATCCTGAAATGCCCACAAAGTTTGTTTGGAATGCTGGTTCTAATGAGTGGACGCCTAGAAAGTCAATGTACTCTATTGGAAGAGTGTATTATGTGTCTCCTGGTTGTGGTGAATCATATTATTTAAGGTGTCTCATCAATATTGTTCGAGGTGCAACATGTTTTGAAGACATTCGAACAGTGAATGGTGTTTTATATGAAACTTTTCGTGATGCATGTTATGCTTTGGGCTTGCTAGAAGATGATAGAGAGTACATAGACGGAATTACGGAAGCAAGTCACTGGGCTTTAGCTCCTGGTTTGAGAAAGTTATTTGTCACACTTTTGACTTCAGAATCTATGAGTCGCCCACAATTTGTCTGGAGGAGTTGTTGGAAATTCTTATCAGATGACATACTATATACTCAAAGGTTGATGCTTGACTTTCAAGGTATGTATTTTTATTCAATTTAAAATATAAAATAAGATAATTATAGTTTAATTTGATCATTAATTTGTTATTGATATATTTTGATAATTCTTTTATAATTTCAGATTTAGTATTAACTGATGATGAGATTCAAAATTTGGCACTTGTGGAAATTGAAAAATTGTTGAACAATTACGGTAGAAGTCTGCGTGAATTTGAGGGAATGTCGTTTCCGTCTTCTGAGTATTTTGAAGTACGTCATAATAGGTTAATTGCTGATGAGTTGATGTATGATCGGGAGGAATTGAGAAAAGAACATGAAGATTATATTTCAAGGTTTACTGATGAGCAACGTCATGTGTATAGT
Source organism: Salvia sclarea (assembly GCA_036873715.1). NCBI lineage: Eukaryota > Viridiplantae > Streptophyta > Magnoliopsida > Lamiales > Lamiaceae > Salvia > Salvia sclarea. The sequence goes on from JAYJMF010350720.1 coordinate 11,008, forward strand.
TCTATTATCTCCGCGGTTAATTCAAGTACCGGTGGGGTCTTTTTTGTTTATGGATATGGTGGTACTGGAAAGACCTTTATATGGAAGTCATTGTCTGCTGCCATTCGATGTGAAGGGGGTATTGTTATAAATGTGGCTTCAAGTGGCATCGCTTCGTTATTATTACCCGGAGGAAGAACTGCTCATTCTCGATTTAAAATTCCCATAAATGTCAACGAAGATTCGATATGCAATGTTAAACATGGTAGTGATTTGGCTGAGCTTATCGTCAAAGCGAAGCTTATTATTTGGGA